>JAOWBW010000643.1:581491-753386 GCA_026119855.1 Campanula takesimana | reverse complement strand
TGTCGCGACCCCGAACCCGCGGCCCGAGATCGCGAGCTGGACGTCGACTTAAAACCAAGACTCTAAAATATAGAAGTTTAAAAATTCCATTTTTGAACTAAAAGATGATAACACAAGGTTTACAAATCCAAGTTTAAATCAACAAAGTACATCTAACATAAGCTCCACAGCTTATACCCAAAAGAATAAAATATACAATTCTTAATGACGACAATGATGGTAAAACTATCCCCAAAAGGTTATACATTTAAATAATGTAAACCGATCCACAACAACCTGCCCCAAAATCTCAATCCTCTCGACGTCCTCCTCGATCTGCGAATCCTAATCCTTTTCCTCCTGGGGGGGGGTTAAGGAAAAACAAAGATGGAAATAAACGGGGTGAGATAAAATCTCAGTAAGTTACTAATGCAACGACATGACATGCTAGTATGCAATGAATAATAGCAATTAACATAAGACAGATAGCAGCGTGATAAGTGACATCGTAATCAATCATATAAATAAACATATAACAACAAATGAGAGGCTCCCTATCCGCCAACCGTCCTATACCGGTTGGAATAACGACCAGCTCAACATGCAAACCCATAAAGCTGAAATAAACACTCATAAGTGGATACTAGCCAAGGTTTCATCCACTGGAAGAACCAAATAAAGGTCGCTGCGCAGCTTCAATAATCAACAATCAACATCTTCATAGCGCATGAAAGCTCGAAAGAGAAAGCCCCGGTACCGGAATCAAGGACCAAAAGAAGTGTCACAAAGGACGGGAGACATGCCACACTCCAAGTCATGCTCTCAAGTAAAGCTAAAATGCACACAAGGGAGCTAGCTCTTCTCACTCCAAGGCCATCTGGAGGAGGGTAATAAGGGGCAAAACAATGGTCAACAATCACAATGGACTTGGCTGTGCCATCATAATGTTTCGCATCGCCCAACACACACAAAATACCAGCTGGAATTTCAAGTAAGGCTAAGTAATAAAATACTAGCACAATAAACAACCATTGATTCCAAAGTAGGGAATCATACCAATTAATCACCAAAAAGATGCAACGATTTCTCAAGAAGAGTTCAACAACAATAAACACAACGAGTTTCTCATAAAAGAGCACAACAACGATAACGGAGTTTCTCATAAAGAGCACAACAACAATGATTATTAGAACCCGATCATTCCATAAAGAGGAACCATACCAGATACATTCCAAAGATGATACTCAAACATCTCATCATACCTGGGATTCCAAAGTAGGAATCCAGAATGAGTACACCTTAAGATTAATCAAATCGTAAGTACCAATCGCCAATTCACGCTTTAACCTCCGACCCTAACGAACCAATTCTAAACACCCCAAACGAATCCAAAAGGTTACTCTTATTAGAACATGATCACGACTGGACTAAACCCTACACCTTAGTGTTCCAAAACAGCCCCCTAGGTACTATAGGACATCGCCTAAAACCTATACTAAGTCTTACGCAAAATTCAATTCGGTTGGAACAAACACGGACACATCATAAGATGCCCAAACAACACTTGATCAAATTACATAGCTCTATTGTTCACAAAGGAACCAATTTTAATTACTAAAGTGTTCCACAACATTAACTTAAGTCAACTAGGGTGGTACTTCGAGCCTAGATCGGGCTTGGACCTTAAAACAATTCAATAACAAAGAGGCTCAGAACAGCTGGTATGGGCGGTCGCCCATAGCCAGTCTGGGCGGTCGCCCAAAACCCAACCCCCAAGCCCAAAACCCACTGACTTCCTGGGCGGTCGCCCAACCCAAAAGTGGGCGGTCGCCTAATCACTTTGCTCAGATTCTCTGGATTAACTGATCCATGGACGGTCGCCCAAACCCATCATGGGCGATCGCCCACGCACCCAGGTCGCCGGAAAACGGCCAAAACCAACTGGGTTTCTCCCAAATTTTTCCACCCAACAACATAAATCAAACCCAAATGCTTCTAATAGGTATACTAAGATACCCAAACACCCTATGGACTAAAACAACTCATAAAACATCATTTAATCTATCAATCCAAGGGATGATTCAACACCAAAACTTCACAAAATGGGATAAAATGCAATCATCTCGAAATCAACCCAGAAGCAAGAAATGGTAATCATAGTATCAACTAAGCATGGAATGAACATTTTTAGCAAAATGGGGGAAAAGTAACTTACTTGCAAATTCTCAAGGTTGACGGAATTCAAATCTTTTTGACTCTACGCGATCCTAGCGACGATCTAAACAATGTTCATGATTTAAGAAATGAACAATAATGAGAGGAAGATGGAGAAAAAGAAGAGAGAAGGAAGAGAAAAGAAACTTACCTTTTCTAGCTAGAGAGAGAGGAAGAAGGTGCTGGGAATTGAGGTGAAGGATGAGGGAGAAGGTGAGGGAGGAGGGGGAAGTAGGGAGGATTATTTCAAAATATTACACTCGGGCCCCTCCCCCATCTACTAGCACGCTTATTTGTACTCCCGACTAACTATTAAGACCCAACACTTCCACACTAGCCCAAATAACTCAATACAAAGCTAGGCACAAATATTATAACACATAAATTGCACACATAATTATTTAAATAAATAATAATTTAAATAAATAAATAAGCAAATAATTAAATAAAAATCATTTAATTACTAATAAAATAGAGCCTATATTTCGGGTCGTGACACCCCATATCGTAACCTAACCCCCGAACCTCATAATAAGAATCTCTGTTTTCATATCAAACTTAGGCTAAATATTAGGTTTTTCTTATGTTCCTCTAAAACATAGGTGGCGACTCTAACAAATTAAAACACGGATAGACATCCTAGGGTAACTCGCGCGCTCTAGCCATGCCGTGGCCTCCCAGGGTATCTACACAAACACACGTCTCATTATTGATGAATTTCAAACTCTTTGAATGCTTCATCATAATGAATATTTCAATTCCAAGAAGCATGCTAAGTTTTTGCATACTTTTCCTATTATTCCCTTATGTGATTGTTGATCCCAAAGACACAACAAGGGTATGAAAAAAGGGTAGAGGGGAGGGTGGGGGGGGAATATCTTATTTAAAATTTCAACCCTTTTTAAAAATTCAACCTTATGCTTACTCAATGAAATTTGCGGTCACTTAAAAACCACTAGTTCGAGTAATATTCACAACGGAAGTTTTAGATATAAATGAGTTATAGTTGTTTTTTTAATGAAAGTAGTGCGGTAGGTTGAGGTGCGGTCGGTAGAGGTGCGGTGCGGTCAGTTAGAGTGCAGTCAGCTGAGTAAGGTATGTTGAGAGATTGAAAGATGGTGTCTTGGAAGTTAGGCAAATGATAAGTAGTCAGATTCACAACTTAGGCAATATGGTAAACATACAAACACAATTCATAATGATATTGTATATCTGAAAAGTTCAAAACACTAAACAACAAACAAGATCAATATGAACAATAAGAATGTTAGGATTCACTATTTTGAACCTCCCTACTTGATTTGATTGAACCATGCCACATGTCTTTTTATGGACTATAGGGAATATGTAATGAAGTTTTATACTTCAATTTTTAGATAAGTCCATTTATAGATTTTTATTTGTCATAGGCTGAGATATGTTCGGTTTGTCCCTCAGCGGTTTGGTCGTTCAAATTGCACTTGCTGCAATATTTAGACCGCCTGCATGGAGCCGCATAGTTCATGAAACCGTGTTCTGCAGTTTGATGAAATCACACTTCAAGTCCTTCATGGAACCGCTCCAAGCTTATTTGGCAGAACCGCAGATCATTTCTTGAAGAATTCAAGTGTTGTCAGTTATTCCTCAAGACAAACATTCCCTTTATAACAATACAGGAGTGTCTTATGATTTGACATATCACTTCAAGTTAACTTGGAGTTTCTGCAAGGAATGTCGGTTTTGTCCAATAAATTCAAATGTTTACCGTTAGTCCTTTCTCTACAACAAAGGAAAATGTCAGGTAGCGGTGGAACAATTACCTAGGACTACAAGACAAAACAAAGGATGACAATGACAACTCAACCAATGAGATTTTGACATCAGCTGTACCTTCAAGATTTGAATCAGATCCTTGTCCAACGGTCACAAGACTGCTCTCACTATAAATAGCCTTCATTTTTCAACAATGATGGTTGCTGAGCTTCAAGAGAAAAAATTCCCAAGTATTCAAAAGTTTGCTTTGAAGATTTTCCCCAGATATTCAAAGCTTCATAGATCTCCTTAGCAAACCCAGAATTCTTCATCAAGCTTCAAGCCAAACAACCTTCATTTCTCAGCCTTGTATCTAAAAAGTTTTCTTATGCTCATCTTCACTTAGATCATTAGAGTATTTGATTTATTTCCCACACACACACACCCTGATTGTATGATCACATAGATTATACCATTCGAAAACACTGGTTTTTAGAATAGCTTTGATAGGTTAGATTGTATGTTTAGAGTTTAGATTCATCTTTGTAATTTTGTAAAAGCTTCTCTAAATTTATACAAGTCTAATAGCTATTAGAAAATCATAGACTAACATCGAGGTAGAGGACGTAGTTCATTCAAGAAAGAACCTCTCTAAATTGGTGTGTTTGATCTTTAATTTTCTGTTTTGTTCTTTACTTTCATGTTTGTGGTTTCTCACAAGTTCTTACTATGAAATTATCTGAAAAATGACAAGTGTTTTCCTTTGATCTTTAAGTTTTAATTATCTTCTGCATCATATTGTTTTTTAACCCACTCAAGCCGCCTAACTTTTTATCTATCCATTTTAGCCAAACCGTAAGCCTCCGTTGTGCATTTTTATTTTCAGTTTACTGCCTTAAACCGCAGTTGGCTGAATTGATTAGTACTCGGTTGAATTTATATGGGTATTTTCAAAAATAGTTGAAACCGCTATTCACCCCTCCTCTAGCGGTTCTATACCCTTGTTGCCCTCTGGGACCAATAAGTAGTATCAAAGAATATCCACCAAAACTTATTTTATAAGCTTAATCGCTTGGGTGCTGATCCAATGGCAAACGTAAACACCCATATGATGCAGACATCAAATTCGAATCATTTACCGATTCTAGATAAAGATAGTTTTATCTTTTGGAAAGATAGGTTGATGAAACACATGATTTCACTTGATCGTAGACTATGGACTGTGGATGTGGATGGACCATACATTCCTATGACAGCTAACCCACGTGCAGATACTGCTGAACAACCTGCTTAAATCCAAAAGCTGGAAAGTGAGTGGACTGACGTAGATCACAACAATGTGGAGTTTGATGGAAAATCTATGTCTATGCTTCTCTCAGGTATTGACCTAAGGACTCATTCAAAGGTGTTTCACTATAAAACTGTAAAAGAAACTTGGGATGCAATAGTTGACTTTCTGGAAGGAGATGCTGATACCAAGAAGAACCGTCTCTACCAACAGAGAAGACTCTTTGATTATTTTGTCAAGGATCCAAAGGAATCTTTTCATCAATGCTATGAGCGGTTCATTGAAATTGTCAATGTATGTTTTTTCTCTAGGTCATGTCTACTCCAATACAGACTTGAAGATGAGATTCATGCAAGCGCTTGGTAGCAAATGGCTGATTAAGACTACAAATATCGAAGACAACAAAGACCTTGAAGCCCATGATCTTCGTCATTTATATGTTATGCTGAAGGTATTTGAATTCAAGCTTGAAAAGGTCAATGAAACCGAAAATATATTCAAACAATACCTCATCTCCAACCTATAATCCAGACCATCATCAAGCCGCACCTCATCTCTACTTACAAACCGCTTCTCCTGACCAGAATGTCCCTAGATATAATCCTCCAACCACACCATTAGAGTACTATCCACAGTCTCATCAACCTTATCCACAATCTCATCACCCTTACCAACAATCTCATCAATCCGACACTCCATGTCAATATTATTATTCTCAGAGTGTAGCATCTCAATCATCATGTTCTAATTTTGATGATATGGATGATGAAGAATTTGCCTTGTATGTGAAGAAATACATAAAGTTTACGAAGAACAACAGATATCAGTTTCCATCCAAAAGCCCTACAAAGTTTGTCCCTCCAACTAGATTCAATAAAAATGAAGATGCTAAGAAAAGGGATGACTTGGTGTGCTACAACTGTAGACAACTAGGTCACTTTGCCTCTAGTTGTCCAAAATCACGCTATGAAGCAGTACCAGCTAAGAAACCATTCCAGAAGAAGTTCACAAATAGAAGAGGAATGGTAGCTGAACAAAAGGATCAACCGCTTACATAGATGGGTTCTGATTCTGATGTAGTGATGAAGAAGAAGAAATTTCTAATCTGTGCTTCATGGCTTTTGAAGAAAAGTATGAAATTGATGAAAGTCTTCTATTGCTAGTTCAACAACAAATGAAGTTAGTTTCACTAAAGACTCCTGAGGCAAGAGCAATTAAGACTCCAACACCAAATTCCTATCCTGAGGTTGAAGTAGACAAAACTCATGATGACCAGATACTTGAACGTGCTAACCTTATTTGTCAGCAACACACAGTGCTTAAAAAGGTATATAAATTAATAACTGTGGAACTTGAAGATTCCTAAAAGGAATGTAAGTCCCAAAGGAGGACATTGAAAGCCTCAAGTTCCAAATTGCTGAGATTTCATCTATTGGGGAAGAAAACCGCTATCTTAAGGACAAAGTTGAGGCATTCCTAACCCAAATCCAAGAACTAACCGCACAAAGGATGACCTTCAAAAAGTGACTAATGTGGGACTAAGTCTGGAGTCACTGTGGAACAAATTCTAAATTCACAAATTCCAAGTTTGGATAAAAGTGGATTGGGATTCAAAACCAGTGATGGGTACAAGTGTCCTTGCCTCTGTGCTCAAGGTGGTGTGCTACCCCCTGAACAAACCAATGAAATTCCCAAAGTTAATCATGCTGGTAAAAAGGGCTCTAAGCTAGAAATTAAGAAACAAAATTATTTCTTTGAGTATCCTAAACACCAGACTGGGAGATATTCGAAGTGGAAAGAAAAATCCACAGAAGTTACGGCTGACAAGGAAGTACTGAGTGATGAAATCGCTCTATGTTGGTACAAGGATTATCCAGTTGTATAACCTAAACCCGCACCTAAGAGAAAGGTTGAGCTCAAGAAAATGATCTTTGTCCAAGCCAAAACCTCTGACCCAGTAAAACATGAGAAACCGAAGAATAGTAAGGGGTTTGTAAAACCGCAACCAAAACCGGGTTTCATTCATTGTGCTATTTGTGCCGATTATGGTCATGGTGTTGCTCATTGTCTTTTAAGGTTCACACCCAATGCCAAGGGAAAAATAATTTTAAGGTCAAACAGGTGTGGATCCCAAAAAACTGCTAACCCTAGGACCCAAGGAATAAGGGGGACCAAATCTTTCATGTCTTATTTTTCAGATATTATGCTTTATGGCTGGTAATACAAAGAAGAAGGATCTCTGGTACTTGGACAACGGCTGCTCTCATTACATGACCCGAGATGATAAACCTCTCTGTGATATCAAAAAAATGAAAGGCCCCCCAGTAGTGTTTGGTAATAATAAGAAATGAGAAACCGGAGGATATGGAGCAATCAAACGGGAAAGGTGACCATTGAAAATGTGTAACTAGTTGAAGGACTCAAGCACAACCTTCTCTCCATATCTCAGTTTTGTGACAAAGGAATGAACTGCAACTTTACTTCAACAAAATGCATTATTAAGGATGCTTCTTCCGAAGTTACTCTACTGACTGGTCATAGAGCAAGTAATGTGTATATGATAGATTTAAGCAATGTTATATCTATTGCTGACCTCTTTTTTGTAGAAAAAAAAATGTTAGTGAAAGCAGCTGGTTATAGCGGCTCAGCCACGTGAACTTCAAATACTTAGAAAAATTGCAAAGGGATGGCCATGTAAGGAGACTACCCAAAGTGGCTGACCATCATGCCAAGAAATGCAAAGCATACCTGCTTAGTAAGCAGCCCAAACAGTCTTTCCCTAGCAAATCCGCACCTTCATAAAATCGCTTCTTACAAATGCTTCACTTGGACTTATTTGGACCTGTCCAACCTGCAAGTATAGGGGGAAACTGTTATACCTTGGTGGTTGTTGATGATTATTAAAGATATTGTAAGGATCCTGCCCCCACGCGGAAAATGCGACGAGTATGGGGGCGAAACTCCAAACACGGTTATCACGCAAAACATAATGGAGTCGCCATATTTGTTAATTATTTAACCCAACAAATGGAAAGGTTAGAGATTCTATTAGTTTGGAGGTCAGGTTACGCCTTGGGAAGAGTTTTACGTCACCCAAGTCGCCTCGGATAGGACCGAGTCTCCCTAATGTTAGTTAACAAAGTGCATGTGTGTGTGTGTGTGTATTTCAAAAACGAGAGAAACTGAATTTTAACAAAATTGGTTAATTATTTAACAGAAAAGGGTTATTTTTCAAACATTCTGACCAGAAAAGGAAAAAAACTGAAAATGCACTCCCCGGCCAAAGTAGCCGTACAGATGGGGAGGGCATTCCAGGGATTTTTGACAGTTTATCAGAAAACTGTCCAGTTTCAGACAAAACAAAGTGTTCTTGCTGAAACTGGACTGCAATGATCATTTTCAATTATTTTCCTTAACAAAAACCTGGATTTAATCATCCCTATGTCATTGATCACAAATTAGACACCAAAAACAAAGGTTTTGGGTGTGATCAAGACAATCATTGGGGGATGTTTTTGAGAAAAGTGATGAACATGCCCTTTGGGCCAAAATTACCATTTGATGAGTAAAGATTGAAACTTTACCATCAAAATGGACTTTTTATGAAAGATTAACCTTGAGGGACAACAAAAACAACATAAAGATCCAATCTTTATGACCCAATCTTAGGGTTTTTTGGCTAGATCAAGGTTGGGATGATAAAGATTGAGCCTTTATCCCCCAACATGATCATCATGGCCTAGTTTGTGGAATACTAACATAAAGACATGAGCTTTCACCTTGATAAAGAGATCTTTAAGCCATTTAGAACAAATAAATCAAACCATGATCATCCTTAGGTTTGAACCTCTTTCACACAAAAGTATGAAAGGCACCTTGAATCATGCTCATGGTTTAGTTTTCTTTGTTCTAAATGGCTTAAAGATCTCTTTATCAAGGTGAAAGCTCATGTCTTTATGTTAGTATTCCACAAACTAGGCCATGATGATCATTTTGGGGGATAAAGGCTCAATCTTTATCATCCCAACCTTGATCTAGCCAAAAAACCCTAAGATTTGGTCATAAAGATTGGATCTTGATGTTGTTTTTGTTTGTAACGACCCGAAAACCCGCCTCTATTTTTCTTAGTGATAATTATTTAATTATTTATTTATGTTTTATTTATTCATTTAAATTATTTATTTATTTAAATATTTATGTGTACATTTTATGTTTCATAATAATTTATGCCTAGCATTTTATTTGAGTTTTTTGTGCTAGTGTAGTGTTGGGTCTTAGTTGTTAGTAGGGAGTATAATAGTTGAGTTAGTAAGTGGAGGAAGGGGCCTAAGTGTAACTTTTCAAAATAATTCATCAACTGCCTCTCCTCTCCCTCACCTCACACTCCATTCCCAGCATACTCTCTCTCTCTCTCTTTGGTTTGGGTAAGTTTTCTTCACTCCCTTCTCTCTTCAATCTAGCTATCTTCCCCTCATTATCTCTCATTTCTCATGATATGAAACATGTTTAGATCGTCGATAGGATCGTAGGGAGCTAAGAATATTCGAATTCCGTCAACTTTGAGAAATCCGGGTAAGTTGCTTTCCCCCATTTATATACTAAAATTGTTCATCCCCATTTTGTATGATGGTATATGAAGCTTTGAAGTGGTTATTTGATGATTTGTGAAGGTTTAGAATTTATTTGGAATTTATTGTTATTTTGGGTGATTTTTGTGATAAATCAAATGTGGGGATTGAAATCTTAGTTTGGGTTGATAGATGATGTGATTTAGGTCCCTTTCTAGTTTTTAAGTTGTTTTGGTTCATGTTTATGCTTGGTGGAAAGTTGGTTGTGGTTGATTTTGAGAAGTTGTGAAATGGGTAAGAAAAATGAAGAACCCAGCTGCTGATTCCCGACCTAAAACCAGGCCGAGCGCCCGCCCGGGTTTAGCTAGGCGCCCGCCCGCCTGCCTTTTTCCTGCGGCCAAACCTTCTGGTCATTTAAGCGCCCGCCTGCCCCCTACCGCGCGCCCGCCCGCCCTGTTCCTGGAAATTCTTCTTCTTGGTTGTTTAAAACTAGATTTCTTCCCTAGTTAAGTTTATTTACTCTAATTAACTTAAGTTAACATAGTGGAATACTTTATTAATTGGAATTGGTTCTTTTGTGAATAAAAATGTTATGGAATTTGATTAAGTATCGTTTTAGGAATGTGGGCCATCTTTGTTGTGTTGTTTGGATTGGTTTACCTTTGTGGTGATTTATTTGGAATGGTTCCCTACTTTGGAATCATTAGTTGTTTATCGTGCTAGTATTTTATTACTTAGCCTTTACTTGAAAGTCCAGCTGGTTATTTGGGTATCGAGTCAGGCAATGGATAATACTATAATGGCACAAGCCAATTCCAGTATAGCATCGTCCATTGGTCCTTCTTTCCCCATCCAGATTGGCCTTGGATGGGATGAGCTAGCTCCTTTTGTGAGTATTCTAGCTAGACGTTTTGGAGCATGACTTTGTGGCATGGCTCCCGCCCTTTGTGGCACGTTACTTTGTTATTGGTTCCGGTACCGGGGGTTTCTCTTCAAGCTTCCATGCTACTACGAAGATGTTGATTGTTGATTGTTGAAGCTGCGCAGCGACCTTTATTTGGTTCCATCAGTTGGGAAACCTTGGCTAATATCCTTTGTTACTTATTTATTTCCGCTGCTACCTGTTAATTTATAAATGCTATGTGCTAAGTGATATTTATTATTGTTTATTGCTTATTGCATCATAGCATGTCATGTAGTTGCATTAGTAACTTACTGAGATTTTATCTCACCCCGTTTCCTTTCAATGTTGTTTTCCTTAACCCCCCCAGGAGGAAAGGATTAGGATTTGCGGATCGAGGAGGACGTCGAGAGGTTTGAGATATTTGGATAGGTTATTATTGATCGGTTTACATTATATAAATGTGTAACCTTCTTGGGGATAGTTGTACCAACAATGATGTCATTAAGATTTGTAATATTTTGTATTTTGGGTGTGAGCTTGTGGAGCTTACACTAGTTGTTTTATGATGTTGTTAAACTTGGATTTTCCAAACCTTGTGTTAAAATCTTTTGGGGTATAAAATGGAATCTTTATCTTCAGTATTTTAGAGTTTATGGTTGTAAGTCGACGTCCAGCTCGCGAGTTCCCGGCCCGAGGGGTCGGGGTCGCGACAGTTGGTATCAGAGCTATGGTTTAGCTCTATGTATAAGTATAGGCGGACTAGAATGACCTAGGAGGGTAGATGGGTTCGGAGTGAGTAACGATGAGTATTTTATGCAGGTATTTGTTTGTAATGGCTATAAGAAGAGCTGGTGAAGGCATCAGTGGGACTCGGAACCTTAATGGTCTACGGGAAGAAAACCGTGCAATGTTTCAGGGCAGGTTTGAAGCGGCCGTGAAAGCAATTCATGACCAAGGGCCGAGAGAGGATCATGTAGCACCTCCGCGATATGGGTTGGAGCAGTTCTTGAAGTTGAAACCAAGTGAGTACGACGGTGAGCCTGATGTGAAGAAGGCCGAGCTATGGATAGAATCGATGGAGAAAATCTACGATGTCTTTGGTTTCACAGATAAGGATAGGGTTCTGATTGCAGCTTATAAGCTCGTGGGGGCTGCGGAACATTGGTGGAAGGCACTGAAGACCAGTTGGGATGCGACTCTTGTACCATATCCTTGGGAGTGGTTCGTGAGGAAATTCAAGGATCATTTTATCTCTCTAGTGGATCAAAACCGGAAAGAGATCGAGTTCCTCAGCTTGGAGCAAGGCATGATGTCAGTAGTACAGTACTCGGCTAAGTTCACAGAATTAGCCAGGTATTGTGACTACCTTGTGCGGACCGAGGAGCAGAAAGCGATAAGATTGATCAGGGGTTTGAAGACAGCTATTAGGACTCAACTTATAGCCCAAAGAATTCAACTTTTTTAGGATGCGGTGGACCGTGCATATTTGATAGAGCAAGACATCGGGGGACACAAGAGGAAGACTGAGATGGTTAACCCGGGAAAACAAGGAGGGCAAAACAGGGCTCAACCACAGCGATATTCGGATAACAGAGGTAATTCTGGAGTGCAAACTCGATTCAGAAGGCAACTTCAAGGGCAACCAACAGTAGGAAATCAAGGTTCTAATAAGGGGACACGAAATGGGAAGATCTGCGGCTATTGTCAGAGGGAAGGACACTCAGAAGACAAGTGTTGGAAAAAGCAAGGAAAATGTGTTAATTGTGGTCGGTTTGGGCACTTTGCGAGAGATTGTCCTAGAGGCAGATATCAACCATCCGGGAGTGACGCTGGTACTGCACTGGGTCAGAAGAGAGATGCTTCGGGAAACCCTAAAGGTTCAGGGTAGGGTATTTGTGATCAACCAGCACTCGTCAGGTATTGAGCAATTTTAGGAGGTATTATTTTGTGTCGAGAGAGCGAGCGCGTGCATTTTAGGATCATCGCCTTCTCATGTTTATGTGCATTTAGTTGCATTTATTTCTCCTGAGTCTTTGACTTATGTGTTGTCAGTGTCTACTCCTATGGAGGAGTGTAGGATATCTGATGGAGTCTTATGTGCTCATGTTGTGCTTAAAGGTAGATATAACTATTGGCAGTGGTGCCCTAGGCACGTTTAATAAATGTTGTAATTGTTATCATTTATTTCATATCAATAAAGAGATGTTTTGATTATTATTGTTGTTCATGTTTACTTATAATAATCTCCGTCCCTAGTACTTATTAAGCACTAGTATAAAGGCTAAATGATCATGGGATGATCATGTTAGATTTATGGGTACTTGTTTGGAACAAGGTACTGGACATGACCCGCTGTATGAGATTTATGTCATGGTCTATGTCGAACATATATATCATATTAGTTATATCATTTGAATCCTTAGACATGAAGTTATTATAGTCTTCCACTTGATGAACATTGTGTTTGACATATTCAAACGCTACCTTAACACGGTAGTTATAAAGGGTATGATTGGCATAATCGGATTCCCGTTGGGAAGAATAATAAGCTAAATGGATTTGTCCCTCCACGGAGAGATGTCAAGCTTGGGCCCCTCGAAGGAATGATGTTGATGAAATGTTCGGCCGGACTCAAATGGATTGATTGGATCAATAGCATTTGAATTATCAACATATTCGGAATCGAAAAAGTATTGAACAAAACAAGTTGACTGTTTGACCATGACTTGTGTTCAATGACATCGTGGACAAAGGGATTGTGACATATTCTAAAGGAATGCGAACTTGTATCTAGTTATACTATTTGGGTAGGTGTGACGGTTTTCTAGAACCTAATCATATCTTATGGTTTCATGTTTGAAACCATTGCTAACTTAGTATAATCCTAGAGGGTGACACACAATAGAACGAATCTTTAAAAGGACTAAATTGGAATTTTGGAAATTCTGGACATTCTGGGGAAGTGGGCGACCGCACAGTGTGGACTGGGCGGCCGCACACTTAGCCCAATTTTGTACCAGTTTGTTTCAGATAAATGTGCGACCGCACAGTGTATTCTGGGCGGCCGCACAGTACCGTCTGCTGGCACTTTCCTAATTCGATTTGGAATGTCTTTTGACACAAGGTTCCTATTTGGAATAGGTCTTGCTTGTGTATAAAAGGATGATTTCGGCCAGAACCTGAGGGATAGTTTTTGGAGTCTCCAAAGTGTTGGAGAGAGAATTTATTTTGTTCTAAGATATCCTTGATTGAGGAACAAAATAATTCACAAATAAATTCTATATAGTTCTTTATTAAATTGTGAAAGTGTGTTTCATAATATTGGTCTAGCAACCAAGATCAAAGAAGTTCCTTTGATATTCGTTCGAAGTGTGGATACCGCTAGAGGGTGAAAATCATCATCTTCAAAGTTCGTGTTCAAGCTTTGTGATCGTGATCAAGTCTTCAAATCTCCACCAAAGACCAAGAGAAATTTGATAGCCATCAAGGGTTAGTTTTTCCTTTATTCATTATGTTGTATTTGATTTAATCATATGAACGGATACATGGCTTTGGGTTTCTTAAAATTTTAATTGCTATATTCCGCTGCGCATGTTACTTGGAAACCCAACAATAACTTACCTGCTAAATTTGTCCTATTGCTATTATAAGATTTTTGATGTTATTTTTAGAAGGGAAATGTCATGCTTTGGTCGATTGTTGTAGGAAAATTGTCACATCCTCTCTTCCCTTTTGCCTAAAATTGTTTTGAGACCGTTCCTTTGTGTAGAGTTAAGCATATCTTTTCTTATTTGGAATCTAGCTATTTCGCTTCGATGGGTGACAATGGATGTCTATACCAAGTTGTTGGATGTATTTATCATTTGTAAGATTTCTAATTTTCTTCTGAACAGTACCTAGTATTTTGGAAAAGCTTGGGTTAAATTGTGTTGTTATGGTACAAGGTTGTAGTACTGATAATTAGATCAATATCCATATTGTATCGATTGGGTTGTAAGAATTGAGGATTCAATTGAGGATTTCTTGGTAGGAGATTTTTGTTTACTTCTATCACATCTACGTGATTGCATCGAAATTGGTTGTTATGAGGGAATACATGATTGTATGAGTGATGAGTAGATTGTGGAAGTTATAATCATTAATGGTGGTAAGCGCGTTAAGTTCGAGAGGACTAAGCACATTTTGGGAGAGTAATAATTTCCCGATCTATATTAAAGGCATTTTGAATTTTTAGTTTTGGTTAAATGGTTGTTCTATGGTTCTAAATCCTTCTTGGTGGCGTTCCTCGATTTGGATTAAGAGTATGTGATGAAAATTGGGCATCAATACTTGGGCATATTAAAGAATACTATGATTTGGTATTGGGTCAGTTAGAATGTGACTAGCCAATTTGTTTGTAATGATGGTAGTACTATTAAGCCTAAGTATCATTGAGATTATAAATGTATACATGAAAGACTAAGGTGGGTTAGCCATTGAAGATTTAGGATTTGCTAAATTTCTTTGGAGTGTATAAGCGGATCATCAATTTAAAGAGGGAGTTAGAGGAAAGCCTTGGACATAAAATGTGGATTGTTTTACGGATTACTGAGTATTTGTAATTGTTTTAGGCTTTCAAGAGTTGGAGTAATGTGATGATGAAATTATAGCGTGGATTTAAGTAAACATTTTGTATAAAATTTTGAGCTTACGTTGTACCTCTAGTTTAAGGTGCCATCTAAGGTGAAAGCACTATAATGGAAATCCTTGGAGATATAGCCACTTTGGTGAATACTATGGGGATGAAAAATTTCTTAGCTTGTCATATTTTAAGAAGCTGATTAAGCTCGGGATGGTTTAATGTTTGGAATTTCTGGGAAGTAATACTGAGTATACGGCTTACAAATGGAAGTATCTTGACAGTGTAATTAAGGTTATGAATAAGGCAAACTTGTAGTATCTGGAGAATTATGTTTAGGAGAAATTGGGGTTCTTCGATTTTGAGGATGGATTTTAATTAGTAGTGGATATAATGATTGAAGAAAGTTAAGTGCGAGAGGTTGTTATGTTGTAAACATTATTTAAGGTTACCATATGATGGTTTAGAATGGACAATTGAGAATTCGGGAAGTGGCAGAACTATTGTATCCGTGGCTAATTGATCATTCGGGTAAGTATTTCTAAAATTCGGGTTAATGAATAGAGCTATCTATGACTAAGGATTGATTGCAATTTTAGTGATATCGCCTTCAAATTATAGTTTGTTGTTATGGGACCAAGTTTAGAAATGATGATAATGGGTTACCAATGTTGGATAGTTTATGTTCTTCGAAAGGATAAAAATGAGTTAGTGCAAGTGGGTTAAGAAATACCAAGACTACGATTGTATTATGTTTTATTACCTAAGGAAGATAAATTTGGTAGTGGAGTTGATTCCAAATACTATTGGGATAATGAAAAATAAAACTTATGGATGTTGATGATTTAAGGGGTAATTGAATCATGGAGACTATGTCTGAATTATCTAATAGGTTCTTGATTGGGATTTTGAGTGCTAGATGAGAATCGATATTTTGTAGCCTCAATATGACTATGTGTTATGATTTTGATAAGTGAATTCGCGGGCGAATTCTTTTTAAGGAGGGTAGATTGTAACGACCCAAAAACCCACCTCTATTTTTCTTAGTGATAATTATTTAATTATTTATTTATGGTTTATTTATTCATTTAAATTATTTATTTATTTAAATATTTATGTGTACATTTTATGTTTCATAATAATTTATGCCTAGCATTTTATTTGAGTTATTTGTGCTAGTGTAGTGTTGGGTCTTAGTTGTTAGTAGGGAGTATAATAGTTGAGTTAGTAAGTGGAGGAAGGGGCCTAAGTGTAACTTTTCAAAATAATTCATCAACTCCCTCTCCTCTCCCTCACCTCACACTCCATTCCCAGCATACTCTCTCTCTCTCCTTGGTTTGGGTAAGTTTTCTTCTCTCCCTTCTCTCTTCAATCTAGCTATCTTCCCCTCATTATCTCTCATTTCTCATGATATGAAACATGTTTAGATCGTCGATAGGATCGTAGGGAGCTAAGAATATTCGAATTCTGTCAAATTTGAGAAATACGGGTAAGTTGCTTTCCCCCATTTATATGCTAAAATTTTTTATCCCCATTTTGTATGATGGTATATGAAGCTTTGAAGTGGTTATTTGATGATTTGTGAAGGTTTAGAATTTATTTGGAATTTATTGTTATTTTGGGTGATTTTTGTAATAAATCAAATGTGGGGATTGAAATCTTAGTTTGGGTTGATAGATGATGTGATTTAGGTCCCTTTCTAGTTTTTAAGTTGTTTTGGTTCATGTTTATGCTTGGTGGAAAGCTGGTTGTGGTTGATTTTGAGAAGTTGTGAAATGGGTAAGAAAAATGAAGAACCCAGCTGCTGATTCCCGACCTAGAACCAGGCCGAGCGCCCGCCTGGGTTTAGCTAGGCGCCCGCCCGCCTGCCTTTTTCCTGCGGCCAAACATTCTGGTCATATAAGCGCCCGCCTGCCCCCTACCGCGCGCCCGCCCTGTTCCTGGAAATTCTTCTTCTTGGTTGTTTAAAACTAGATTTCTTCCCTAGTTAAGTTTATTTACTCTAATTAACTTAAGTTAACATCGTTGAACACTTTATTAATTGGAATTGGTTCTTTTGTGAATAAAAATGTTATGGAATTTGATTAAGTATCGTTTTGAGAATGTGGGCCATCTTTGATGTGTTGTTTGGATTGGTTTACCTTTGTGGTGATTTATTTGGAATGGTTCCCTACTTTGGAATCATTAGTTGTTTATCGTGCTAGTATTTTATTACTTAGCCTTTACTTGAAAGTCCAGCTGGTTATTTGGGTATCGAGTCAGGCAATGGATAATACTATAATGGCACAAGCCAAGTCCAGTATAGCATCACCCATTGGTCCTTCTTTCCCCATCCAGATTGTCCTTGGATGGGATGAGATAGCTCCTTTTGTGAGTATTCTAGCTAGACGTTTTGGAGCATGACTTTGTGGCATGGCTCCCGCCCTTTGTGGCACGTTACTTTGTTATTGGTTCCGGTACCGGGGGTTTTCTCTTCAAGCTTCCATGCTACTATGAAGATGTTGATTGTTGATTGTTGAAGCTGCGCAGCGACCTTTATTTGGTTCCATCAGTTGGGAAACCTTGGCTAATATCCTTTGTTACTTATTTATTTCCGCTGCTACCTGTTAATTTATAAATGCTATGTGCTAAGTGATATTTATTATTGTTTATTGCTTATTGCATCATAGCATGTCATGTAGTTGCATTAGTAACTTACTGAGATTTTATCTCACCCCGTTTCCTTTCAATGTTGTTTTCCTTAACCCCCCCCCAAGGAGGAAAGGATTAGGATTTGCGGATCGAGGAGGACGTCGAGAGGTTTGAGATATTTGGGTAGGTTATTATTGATCGGTTTGCATTATATAAATGTGTAACCTTCTTGGGGATAGTTGTACCAACAATGACGTCATTAAGATTTGTAATATTTTGTATTTTGGGTGTGAGCTTGTGGAGTTTACACTAGTTGTTTTATGATGTTGTTAAACTTGGATTTTCCAAACCTTGTGTTAAAATCTTTTGGGGTATAAAATGGAATCTTTATCTTCAGTATTTTAGAGTTTATGGTTGTAAGTCGACGTCCAGCTCGCGAGTTCCCGGCCCGAGAGGTCGGGGTCGCGACATTGTTGTCCCTCAAACTAGGCCATTATGTATTAAGGATAGGGTGACACTGTGTTGTCAAGCCCTAATGAATGGTTCATACTAATCATCCTTAAGCCCATGGATAAGATTCGAGAGCCCTCATCAAAGATGAGGTTTTACCGGAAGTCCCTTAAGTCCCTAAGACGAATCTCGATCTTAACCGGGGCTTAATCATGATTGGAATGGCTCACCCATTGGGAATCTTGCGATACAATAGACCCTAGGTTCGTCTCTTTTGGTCGGTGGAAGCCGCTTGCCCTACAGGACCCTCTCCTGGGACAGTCCATCCTTGGGAGTGTGCAAAGCAGGTGAAAAACGAGGGGTCTATAGGCGTAGTGATGGCCTCCACTGATCCAGGATGTAGAATAGTTGTGAAAAAGAAGAGAAATCTTTTCCAACCAGTTAGGAATAAATGCGTTTTAAGTAAACATGAACATAATTAATAATAATGAACCTTCATGTTGCATGAGCCTAAAACCCATTCTCCCAAACACCAACCCGAGTTGATACCCGAGTCTGAAATGAACCTCCCTCTCCTCCGCAGCTCGTTAGAAGTGGGTCAGAGCTCCGGGTCATCGTCTGATTAGTGTCGAGTCTGATAGTTCATCAGCAGCTTCACCCAGACTTCTCCGAATGGCTAGTCCGGCAGGAAGTAGTAGTGGGGGTGACAACGCAGCGGATCCGAATGGTCTTTGTAGGGAAGAGCTGGTACAAGCTCTAGAGGCCGCCAGGGCCCGGGAAGAGAATGTCAGGAAACGTCATGATGATATGCAGAATAGGGTTATAGAAGCTATGAGGCAGAGAGGGGTAGCCGTTGTGTTTGAAAACGACGGAAGTTTTGTGGAGATCACTGATGAAGAGGGAATTGAGAATGTGCATCCCCGAGGATATAACCGGGTTTCGCCCCCTCAAGCTTACCCAAATGTGGAGGCCTCACGTCCCAAATTCCAAGCCACCACTCACCAAAATATGCCTACCACTTATGCTTCCTTTGTCCCACCGGGCGGTTTTCCCATGTACCCGCCAGGGTTGAACTTGTATGACACAACCCCAAGTAGCCGAGCACCCTTGGCTCCAGCTACCATTGGCCTGCCACCTCTGGCTTTGCCAACCACCTCTCGAGAAGTTCCTTACCCACTTTACCACCCAATGGCCCAAACCTCTGAGGCTATCCCACCATACATCCCGACAAGTAACCCGGCACTAGGGTATGTCTACACCCATTTTCCACCTCAAAATCCTCCTCCGATGGTCCCATCCACCACTTCGCCTCCCGCCACAATGCCAATAACGAGCCAAACCGTGGGATCAATCAACTCAAGCCCACATGTGGACCCCCAGATGGGGTGGTTGGTAGAGAAGTTGAAACAAATGGAAGAAAGATTTGAGGGGATGAATGACAAGAAATCCTCCTTGGGGATCACCGACCCCTACAAGATTGTTCCTCTGCCTTACAAGTTCAAAATTCCAGAGAGAGACAAATTTGACGGGACTGCCTGCCCCCAGACTTATCTCAATGCTTATACTTTAGCCATGAGAGCAAAATGGTGTACCATGCAGCAAATGGCCGATCACTTACAACTGTCCTTAAGGGGAAACGCCCTCAAGTGGTTCTTTCACTTGAAGGATGAATCCCGAGCAACGTGGGATGCAATCAAGGAAGAATTCCTCAACAAATATCGGTCAAACCTAGAATGGGAAACTAACTGGGTTGATCTGCAAAGCACCCTGCAAAAGGGAGATGAACCAATAGGAGAGTTCTACAAGAGGTGGAATTATAAGCTTGGGGAGATTTCCAACCCATCCACATAAGAGGAACAATTGGACATTTTCCAATCATGTTTGAAACCTAAGCTGCGGGCCTTGATCAGTCATCACTTTTACCCCAACCTCCGGGCAATGGTCACTGCCGGGTCCAAATTTGAGAAGGCCCTTAATGAGAAATCCTCTACTCAGGCCAGTGGGAACTCCTACAGATATCATCCCCCGACAGGTGGTAAAGGGAAGGAAGCCATGGGAACGGTAAACAATATCCAAGGGGAGAATCTGAGACAAACTCCGCAAAGGGCCAAGAACTTGGAAGGGCGCCCATATGTTAGATTTGAGGACTTTGGGATGCCCTTGGGTAAGGTGTTTGAGGGGCTAGTTAAATAAGGCCTTGCAAAACCCCTGGTTAACTTCCAACCCAGAAACCCCGAGAGGTACCGTGACGAGAGCAAGAGGTGTGCATTCCACAGCTACCATAGGCACGATACCGATGATTACCCCGCCGTAAAGCGCATCATCCTAGACTTGATTGCCAAAGGGAAGATTGAATGCCCTAGAAGTCCAAATGTGATCAACAATCTGTTCCCCAACAACCATGGCATTAATATGATTGAATTTGGGCCAGTCGATGTGAATATGATTGAGTTCGGGGGGCCGACACTGACGAACCTTTTGGAGTTCAATGTCCCGATGACTGAGATTGGGGAGGAATAGAAGGAAACCCTATGGGCATGTGTGTAGGAGGGAAACATGAAGTACCCTCCGACTCCATGATTGCCAATGTGATGAGTGCAAGAATCCCCCACCAAAATGCCGACGAGTTGATCGTAGTAACACTCACCGAACATGAGATAACATTCGAAGAGTGCATGGAGGAAATGGAAAGGTCCATTAAGAACACGTTGGACATCGAGAGCCAAGGCTCAAATGGGGTTTGACCTCCGCCCAATGATTGCTTCCATGTCATTGAAGCATGTAGTTCATCCACCGGCAAAAGGACAATTAAGCGGGTGGGTCACCCTAAAGGAAAGAATGGGTCCTAAATTACAATGACCTCGGAAATCACCAACTATGAAGGGTACATCACCCAAATGAAAGGAGCCATTCGCTCTATGCCCCGTGAGGAGCTCCGAATCCTGTGTGAAAGTGATGATGATGAGGTATCTTCAAATATGCCCCCCCGTGTTCCTTCCCTGAGATTGGATGAATTCTTAGCTTTGCCACCGTTGTCTCCACCGCCACCGCTGAATGATGGGTCTATATTCCCGGATTACTATTATTGCACGCTTACTTTGGAAAAACTCCGTGAAACCGTAGGAGTTGGGAAGAGCCAAAGCCACCACCCTATCTCTCTAGAAAAGATTCGTGAGTCGGCATACGCCCCGAAAGGAATGGTCATGGTGAATGAGTTAAGAAAGGAAGCATGGCCATATGGTACCCAGAACCCCCCGTCACTCGGGAAAGGGGTGGAAGAGGTTGACAATCCTTTGGAAGTGAGTGTCCTGACTCGATCTGGGCAAGTGCACACGGAGAACCCTAACAGACCTCCGCCGCCGGAACACCGGATGCCTCCCCCTCTTGCTAGTGAGGCAAAAGCCCTAGATTCCGGAGAAGAGGATCCCGTCTTAACCTAACTCAAGAGGACACAAGCTAACATATCTTTGTGGTCCCTCCTCACTTCCTCCTACCCTCACAAGCTCAAGTTGGAGGAATGCTTGGCCCAAACTATGGTACCTACCACGGCTACCCCCGAAGAGGCCGTACAAATGATAGGGAGTGTTCAATATGGTAATGTCATCACATTCACGGACTTAGATTTGCCAAAATTTGGGGCTAACCACAATGAGGCCTTCTACATCACGGTGCAATTGGAGGAGCGCCTCCTCCTTCGGGTTTTGGTTGATAATGGCTCCGCCATGAATGTCCTCCCCGCTAAGATGATGGTTCTACTTGGTCTTAAGACCACCGACCTAAAGCCTTCCATGATCACCATTAAGGCTTATGATTCCACGGCCCGCTCAGTCCTAGGGGTGGCCACCTTGAACCTTTGGTTTGGAAAACAAATGATGCCAACTGACTTCCAAGTTCTCGACATCCCCATATCCTTCACCGCCCTATTGGGGCACCCATGGCTCCATAAAGTCAATGGGGTAGCCTCCACCCTCCACTAGTGTGTGAAATATGTGCAAGAGGGTAATTTGACAACCATTTATGGGGATAGTATTACCACAGAAGGAACCAACACCAATGGGATTCCCGTGTTAGAAATCAAACATGAGGAGAGTGGCATGGTTTTGACCAGCTTCACCGAGATACCATCCAAAACCCACATCTGTTGTGTAGATCTTACGCTCACCAAGGACAGGATTCCCCCTGCAATGAAAATGATGCATTTGATGCGCTACCTCCTGGGGCTTGGTCTTGGAAAGAAACTCTAAGGGACCCACAAGATTGTTGAGATCAAAGAGAAAAAGACGCTCCATGGCTTGGGATATAAACCCACCCCCGAGGACCTTAGGATGGATAAGGAAATGGCTCAGAAAAGAAGCCAAGCCAGAGCTTAAAGGATTCCGTTTAAGGCTTCCAACCTCCGCCCTTACACTTTTGATATGAGCCGCTACTTTGTGAAAGGAGGGGTCCAAACCGAGGCCCCGGAGCCGAAGAAGCAAATGATGACCAATTGGGATAAGTTGCAAGAGGATCTCAAAATATTCTGAGGGATGGTGGCTAACCCCGTAAGGAGGACATTTTTTGATACATCCAAGATGACCGGTCCTACCGAGACCACCCTGAGTCATGAATACACCTTTAAGGGCATGCCTGAGATGGTAAGAGAATTTGAAACCTTGTCTATGGTGGAGACTAGCCAAGAAAGGGGACCCATTTGGGGTCGAAATGGTAGATGCAAGTTTGAGGAGGTAGCTCCCGAGCACGGCACCAAGGAAGTCATGGATGACGAATGGAATAGCGTGGTAATGCAAGAAATGTTTGGAGAGGAGTGGTCGTGCCTGATATGATTGGGTAACCTTCGCTGGACATGCCTCTGAAGAATTGGGTAACCTTCGCTGGACCGGTGGCGAACAAGGAGGAAATGACCACGAAGCTTGGACTTGTTCCCCGCCCCCTAGAGTCAAATGTCATAGGGTCTAATGTAGTTGAGTCCCCTCAATCTCTTGTCTTTGAATTTGAGTCTTCCTCCTCCGAGGGCCTCACGCCCGAGGATTATGAACCTGTAGCCAACGTTGTATTCCCGTTTGCCTTGAATGAAATGATAGACCTTTCTGAGTATCCCCTCATTGCCAACTTATTAGATGATAAATTAACTAATAATCTAAAAACGGTTAATAATGAATCACCTAATAATGCAAACACACTAAACGAACAAAACATTAAACAATCATCAAAGCAGGTTCTTGACCGAGAGGAAAACCGTGCCCAAGCTGCCGAAGAGGTTTTAACTAAGGTGAATTTGGGGACTGAAAATGAGCCGAAAGAGACATAGATTGGTAGCTACTTCAAAGGAGCTGAAAGAAAAGCTTTGGTTGAGCTACTTAAGGAGTATGTGGATGTGTTTGCTTGGTCTTATAAGGATATGCCGAGGTTAGATTCTTCGATCGTTAAACACAAGATCCCCGTGGATCCCGAGGTGAAACCTGTCAAGCAAAAGCTTCAGGGAATCAAACCGGAATGGTCTTTGCAAGTCAAAGAGGAGATTGAGAAGTTGCTCCGGGTCGGCTTCATAAGGGTGATAGAGTACCCCTCATGGCTCTCCAACATAGTAACAGTCACAAAGGCCAACGGAAAGGTCCGATGCTGTGTCGACTTTAGGGATCTCAACAAGGCGAGTCCCAAAGATGATTTCCCCCTCCCAAAGATGATTTCCCCCTCCCAAACATCGACATGCTTGTAGATACAACCTCTAGTTTTGAGGTCAAGTCTTTTGTGGATGGTTTTTCCAAGTATAACCAGATTAGGATGGCTGAGGAGGATCAGGAAAAGATTGGCTTTACCACCCCATGGGGGACCTTTTGCTACACCGTGATGCCTTTTGGATTGCGAAATGCTGGGGCTACCTACCAAAGGGCCGCAACCGCACTCTTCCATGATATGATCCATAAGGAGATAGAGGTATATGTCGATGACATGATTGTGCATTCCAAGGGCACCGACGGGCAACATTTGATAGACTTGAGAAAGTTCTTTGACAGGCTTAGGAAGCACTCCATGAGGCTCAATCCGGCCAAGTGCACTTTTGGGGTTTCTCGTGGCAAGGTTTTGGGGTACATGGTCACTGAACGAGGCATCGAAGTTGATCCCCAAAAGGTTAGGGCAATTGTGGAAATGAAGCCACCTCGCACCCAAACAGAGGTAAAGGCCTTCATGGGAAGGTTGCAATACATTAGCCGCTTTATAAACCAGCTTACTCCCACATCTTAGCCCATCTTCAAATTGCTAAAGAAGAATGCCGAGGTTGAATGGAATGAGGAATGCCAAAGAGCCTTTGACAAGATTAAGGCCTATCTCATCCATCCGCCAATCCTATGCCCCTCGAACAGGGACAAGCCACTCTTGCTCTACCTAACAGTGACTGATATGTCGATAGGAGCAATGTTGGCCCAAGAGAAGAAGGATTCAAAGGTAGAGAATGCCATCTACTTTGTGAGCCGTAAGCTACAAGGGAGCGAGCTCAACTACTCCCCAATTGAAAAGACTTGCGCCGGATTGGTATGGGTCATAAGAAAGTTAAAGCATTACATGCATGCCCACCCGATACAGTTTATCTCCAAGATGAACCCCATCAAGTGCTTGTTGGAAAAGCCATATTTGTCCATGAGACTTGCCAAATGGTCCTTCTTCATAGCTGAGTATGATATCAGTTATTTGTCAAGGAAGGCGGTCAAAGGAAGGGTCTTACCGGAACATTTGGCGGACTTCCCTAGTAATGAGGAAAAGGACCCCGAGCCGCAATTCCCTGATGAAGGGATTTTTGCCCTCGAAGGAGAAAATAGGTGGCAATTGTTCTTCGACGGTGATGCCAACAAAAGAGGAAATGGCATTGGATTGCTCTTGGTTGACCCGAAAGATGAGCACACCCCCATAGCCATCAAGTTGAACTTTGATGTGACCAATAATGCCGCAGAATATGAGGCATGCACGGCCGGTTTGGAAGCGGCCCTGGAAAGGAATGTGAAAGAATTAGAGGTATACGGAGATTCGGCCTTGATCATCAACCAAGTCTCCAACAAGTGGAAAACACTGGACCCTGGTTTCCACTACTTGCCAAGGGATCGGAACCGCTTTGCCGATGCCTTAGCTACTTTGGCTTCATTGGTAGAAATCCCCGAGGGAAAGTCGATAAAACCCTTCCGAGTTGGGAGGAAAGAAAATCTGGCATACTGTTATGAGATTGAGGCTACCCCAAAAAAGGTGGAGGAGCCATGGTACAACCAGATTTACCGATTCCTCAAGGAAGGGGAAGCTCCCTTCATGAATGAAAAGGGAGAATATGTGGATGGGATAAAAGCTAAATGCATGGCGGCACTCAAACGGCTAGTATCCCAATATGTCATCTTGGGAGATATCTTGTACAAAAAACGCCATCAGGGCCTTCTCTTTAGGTGTATAAGCATGGAAAAGGAGAAAGAACTCATGCAAGAGGTTCATGGCAGAGTGTATGGCCCTCATATGAATGCAACGGCATTAATGCAAATCATCCTACGAATGGGCTACTTTTGGAACTCCATGGAGACCGATTGCATACAATTTGTGAAGAGGTGTGACAAGTGTCAACGGTTCTCCAACCTCAACCACCTACCACCTCACCATCTTTACTGTATGATCACACCATGGCCCTTCTCAACATGGGGCATAGACATCATTGGGAAAATTTTTGCGCCCGGGAGCAATGGCCACGAGTTTGTTTTGGTAGCCGTGGATTACTTCACAAAATGGATAAAGGCTAAATCCTACAGGGTCCTCACTTCCAAGAAGGTTGCGGATTTTATAAAGGAAAACATCATGTGCCGGTACGGGATCCCGAACGAGGTCATCACCGACAATGGCTCGCACTTCAAAGGTGAATGAGATCAATTATTAGGAGAGTTCCGAGTCACTCGCCACAAATCCTCCCCATATAGGACTCAGACCAATAGTGCAGTGGAGGCCGCCAACAAAACGCTCGAAAGGATTATTAAGAAAATGGCAATACGGGGGGAGAGATTGGCCGGAAAAGCTACATCTAGCATTGTGGGGCTACCGGACCTCGGTTCGAAACCGCCACTGGGGAAACTCCTTTTGCTTTAACTTATGGAATATAGGCCATGCTCCCAGCTGAGTTGGAGGTACCGTCATTGAGAATTTTGTTGGAGCACAAAATCCATGAGGTTGATTGGCTTCGGAGCCGGCATGATGAATTGGCCTTGTTGGACGAACGTCGTCTGAAGGCAATGGAGCACATCCATGCCTACCAAGGGAGAATGGCGCGAGCTTTTGATAGGAAGGTGAAACCCCGGGAAATTCGGGTAGGATATTTGGTCCTTAAGGAAAAACCCCCAGGGAGGTCTAACCCCGACGGAAAATGGGAACCCGTGTGGATCGGTCCCTTTGTGGTACAAGAGATCTTCTCAGGTGGTGCAATGAGGCTTGTGGACTTAGATGGCAACCCGTTTATGCACTCGGTCAACGGTGATAAGCTCCATCATTACTTTGTTTAAAAAAAAAAAAGAGATTGTAGGTGCCAAAAGAATATACCCACCTAGATTGAAAACCCGTTTGGGCGGTCTAGAGAAAAAACAGGGTCGCACCTAAAATTTGTAAAAAGTGAACTATAATGACCTGAGCCCCTTAGTCTCATTTGTAAAAGGGGAACGTAGGCAGCCAATTATTGGTCTGGTCTAAAAAATGAATAAAAATCAAACTTGGTTTTGAGCAAAAACTCCATGTGAATGCAAATTGGCTTCATAAGTAACCCTTTTCATTACAGTTAAAACACTTCTTTGATGAGTTCAAGCACGGTCTACTCTCGACTCAACTAACATGCTTAAGACATCACTAAGACACATAAAATGAACTAATGTGTCTGCAATGGCAATGGGTGGATATATGGAAATGTAGGACTATCACTGTTCCACGTCCCTCCACTTCTTCTTCTGACTTCTTCGAGTCTTCTTTTTCTTCACATCAAAGATGTCAATCTCCCCCCTTCCATGATCGGGTACCCTCCCGACATCCTCAACCAGCCCGGTTGCCCTCAAATCTGCATTAGCAACAGCCCGAGCCTAAAGATCTTCCATTCGTGCCCCTGCCTTAGGCATCGCAGCCATCCTCCTATCAGCCAAACCTTGATAGTCCTCGACAATGTCTCCAGTAACGTTATGGCCACTCGCCATGGCCTCGGTCTCTCTCAAAACCCTGCTAGGGTCATGAGTCCCACCAAGAATAGCCTCACGCCTCTCCTCAATGAGCCTCTGAGTCTGTCCCATAGTCTGTTCATACCAGTCCAAGTAGACCGTGGTTAGAACCATGCTGGTTGCACGCCCAAGAAGTACCCGAGCCGGAAAGAGAGAACAAGTCCACAATCGGGAAAGAAGTGAAATAGTGGAGGAGTCCCACATAGAAAAAGGCAGAAGCCTCAAGTGCTCCGGGTTAACACTAGACCACTCTAATAGTGGAGTCTGCAGTAATCCAAACTGACAACGGACCAAAGAAGGGATGTAGTAAGACGATCCCAAGAGTCCTGGCACAGAAACGAAAGGGGAATTATCCTGATACTCCCGCACCGAGCTGATATGCCAATGTGGGACTGACCAACGGAACTTGGTAGTCATGAGGTGAGCCATGAAAGCCTCCCAGTCACTCTGAATGAAATCCAAGAGGATGCCTGTCAAGGAATAAGACCACGGCCTGTGAGAAATAGGAGCCTCGGGAATGGCCATCAACCTCTCCGTTAACCACAAAGTGAGTAAGGCGGGACTACCGCTACGCAAGAAGCCGTCTCCCAAAGCCAAGTGGTCCATGCTATGAAGGGTTTCACCCAAGATCAAGGGGACAATATCCTTCCCCGCACGGCACTCCTCAAGGACACTCAGTAAAACCCTATGACAGGTACTTTTGGAGCCAACCATGTAGAAAATGGCAAGAATGCACAAACCAAAAGCATTCCAAGAAGCCTCATCCTTGCGATCCATAAACTTCTCGCGGAGATCCGAAATGTCAATGGAAGTGTGATTAAGGACCATGCATTGGGCCTCTTCCAAAGAAATGCCGAGAAGAGAGACCAGCCTTTCGACACACATGGTGTCATCAACCGAGGGGAGAGCAATGACCTCCGTGACTACGCCACCCACCAAAGCCTTGAAGTCCTCATAGGTTGGAGTGATTTCGTTGTAGGAGAAGCAATATACATGTCTCCTAACATCCTAAAAGGACGCAGCGGTTCTTAATAGCTCGAGATCCGGTATGAACTCCTTGAGAGACCAAAGAGTTTGGAGACCAAATTTGAACTAGAAAACTCCCTTGTGATTCCTCATATGGTACCGCATCCAAAGCCTAAGGTTTCCCTCAAAGCATTCTTGATGAATTTTGGACAATTGTGGTGGCTTTTCCATGAGAAAAGGCTCCATGGAAGAGAAAACTCTCGAAGTAAAGATGATGAACTGATGGGTGAACTCCAGACTGTGGCATTTAAGAAGATGACCAGGCCTGGGATAAAATTGAATGAAAAAGGAGTGTTTCCTCCCCTAGCCTTACGGCTACTTTAGCCCTGCCAGAATTAATGATTTCTTATTGAAAGTTAGCTTTGTGGTCCTACCCATTCAAAGACCCTTCCCAACCAATGTCATAAATACCCCCTAAAAATGCCCCTTTTGGCTCATACAACTTAAATTGAACCTAGAAAGATTAGGTTCCCAATGAAAATGAAAATCGGGCAGTCCCTAGATGGACGTAAGACCAGCTTTGTGAAATTAACCTGGCAGCGCTTCGTAAGTCCAGGTTAAGAGTATGAATTTAACCCGGTCGTAATTCGTAAGTCCAGGTTAAAAGGTTAAGAGTATGAAACTGTAAGGATCCTCCCCCCGCGTGGAAAACACGATGAGTATGGGGGCGAAACGCCAAACACGGTTATCACGCAAAATATAACGGAGTCGCCACATTTGTTAATTATTTAACCCAACAAATGGAAAGGTTAGAGATTCTATTAGTTCGGAGGTCAGGTTACGCCTTGGGAAGAGTTTTACGTCACCCAATTCACCTCCGATAGGACCGAGTCTCCCTAACGTTAGTTAACAAAGTGCATGTGTGCGTGTGTGTATTTCAAAAACTGGAGAAACTGACTTTTAACAAAACTGGTTAATTATTTAACAGAAAAGGGATATTTTGCAAACATTCTGACCAGAAAAGGAAGTTTATGAGAAAGGTGATGAACATACCCTTTGGGCCAAAATTGCCATTTGATGAGTAAAGATTGAAACTTTACCATCAAAATGGAATTTTTATGAAAGATTAACCTTGAGGGACAACAAAAACAACATAAAGATCCAATCTTTATGACCCAATCTTAGGGTTTTTTGGCTAGATCAAGGTTTGGATGATAAAGAGTGAGCCTTTATCCCCCAACATGATCATCATGGCCTAGTTTGTGGAATACTAACATAAAGACATGAGCTTTCACCTTGATAAAGAGATATTTAAGCCATTTAGAACAAAGAAATCAAACCATGATCATTCTTAGGTTTGAACCTCTTTCACACAAAAGTATGAAGGGCACCTAGAATCATGCTCATGGTTTGGTTCACATTATATGTATGTATATATATATATATATAAGATATATGTGCTTGAAATGGACAAGTCTTGTAGTAATATAATATATGTATGCTTGAAATGGACAAGTCTTACAAGAATGTAAATTTGCTTGAGAGGACAAGTCTTACAAGCATGTAAACAAGAACAAGTAATATGATTATAAAAGAAAAATAGAGTTGAGATGAAGAGAAGATGGGGGAAGGGGACCTCACCTATGATGGTTCTAATCTATCTTCCTTTCCTTCACTCAAATATAAGGGTGATTTCTCTCTCAGACACGATTTCTGCAGAGTTTCCCCTATCTAAACAATATTCTTCCCCCCTGAAATGATCAGCATGGGGTTCAATTTATAGAGGCTGAGGGTCCCCAACAAAGCCGTACGGCTAGGGACCTCTTATGCCCAAACCATCCATACGACTCGACTTGGCGAGCTTCTGGATTTTTCTAAGTTTAATTCCAGTTCAGTCCTGGAATATCAGGTTTATCCTAGTGAGGTCCTAGTCGATTAGTTTATCCCTAAATGGTACCAAGAATTCCTCTAAGGTAGGTCGAATTCAGATTGGGGTACTTACAGATATACATGGGTGGAAATGATGGCCTCAAAGGATGATACTTAAGGCATCGTAACCGCTCTCTTTAGACAGCTCCAAACTCAAAAATTGGATGACATAGTTATTTTGCGTTCAGATAATGGAACCAAATTTATAAACAATGGTGTTGCCCAATACTATGATGATCATTGAATTGATCATAATTTCTCTACCGTTAGGGTCCCACAAAAAAATGGAGTAGTTGAAAGAAATAACATGACTTTGATTGAAGCCGGGAAAACCATGATTGCAGAAGCAAAGCTTCCCAAGTACTTCTGGGTTGAAGAAGTTAATACAGCTTGTTTCACTCGGAACCATTCCCTCATCATCAAAGCCCACAACAAATTTTCGTATGAATTGTGGAGAGGCAGACCGCCCAACATTTCCTTCTTCAAGATATTTGGATACAAATGCTATATCTTATACAATGGCAGAGAGCATCGAGGTAGATTTGATGATAAAGCTGATGAAGGTATCTTTGTTAGTTACGCAAAACATTCTAAAGCTTTTCGTTGTTTCAATAAGACATCTTTAAAAATTGTAGAGTCTGTCTATGTCACATTCGATGGACATGATCTTCTTAAGCCACATATGACTCCAAATGTTGCTGATTATTTAATGATTTTGAGACAAGTACAAATTATCCAAATCATACAGCTACTGATGACCATCCTACTCTAACCGCTCCATCTAGTCCTCCAGTCGTACCTAATCAAACCACTCATGGTGTTGCTGTAGAACCGCTGTCTTCTGATCCCATTCAAGTAGTTCAATCGGTTCCAACACTCACCTTCAATGAAGATTTCAATGATTATCAAGAAGATCCTCCTTTAAAAAATCTTCAAGAAATAGTGCTTCATGAAAACCTCCCTCCAGAAATCAATGAGCATAGAGACCATCCCACTACAAATGTTATTGGTCCTATTAATTTTGGTGTTCAAACAAGAGGTAGCTTAACTCATAGGGATAACCACAGTTTGTTCTCATATTCCCTATTATCTCAAATAGAACCGAAGAAGATTAAGGAAGCTCTAACTGATCCAAGTTGGGTAGCCGCTATGCAAGAAGAGATTAATCAATTTGAAAGATGCAGAGTCTGGACACTATCTCCAAGACCCATGGATCACACTATAATTGGAAGAAAATGGGTATACAGAAACAAGATGGATGAAAATGGTACTATAACAAGAAACAAAGCTAGGTTGGTTGGTCATGGCTATAGGCAGGAAGAAGGAATAGACTATGATAAGAACTTTGCCACTGTAGCCAGACTTGAAGCCATTAGATTGTTCTTAGCATATGCTTCCTTCAAGAATTTCAAGCTATATCAAATGGATTTGAAGAGTGCATTTCTAAATGGTGAACTACAAGAGAAAGTCTATGTAGCCCAGCCGCCAGGATTTGAAGATAACAAATTCCCTCATTATGTATTCAAGCTCAAGAAGGCCTTATATGGACTCAAGCAAGCTCCAAGAGCATGGTATGACACTCTATGTAAATTTCTTATTGAACAAGGCTTCACTCGAGGTAAAATTGATACAACTCTATTCATTGCTAAACAAAAGGTTACTCTTTATTAGTTCAAATTTATGTTGATGATATTATTTTTGGTTCTACTAATGAAAGTATGTGTGTTAAATTTGAGAAGCTAATGAAAGGTAAATTTGATATGAGTATGATGGGAGATTTGACATTCTTTCTTGAACTCCAAATCAAGCAATGTCATGATGGCATTTTCATCAACCAAGCCAAATACACCAAAGTCTTGATCAAGAAATTTGGACTTGAAACCGCAAATCCAGTTGATGCCTCAATGACCAAAGCTTGCATTTTTGATCGTGATGAAAAAGGTAAGAAAGTTAATCAAACACTCTACCGAGGTATGAATGGTTCTCTTCTTTACATAACATCAAGTAGGCCAGATATCATGTTTAGTGTTTGTGTTTATGCTAGATTTCAAGCTGATCATAGAGAATCTCATCTTATAGATGGTAAACGTATTATTAGATATTTATGTGACGCTGTTAACCTTGGACTTTAGTACTCCAAAGAATATTCATTTTATTTATTAGGTTATTCATATGCTGACTTTGCAGCTTGTAAGATTGATAGAAAGAGTACACGTGGTACTTGTCAGTTCCTTGGAACACAACTAGTATCATGTGTTGGGTTTCTTCATAACATGCTCAGCAGAATAAAGCATTTAAATTTTCATGAAACCCAAAGCCCATAGATCCATTCATATGATAAGTCAAATACATGCATAATGAATACTAGAATACTAACCCTTGATGCCTTTGATTTTGCTACCTTGAATCTTGGTGGAGACTTGAAACTTGATCACGAACAAAAGCTTGAACACGAACTATTGAGGTGATAAGCTTCACCCTCGATCAGTATCCACACCTTCGAACAAATATCAAGAACACTTGATTTTGGTTGCTAGACCGAATTGTGAAACACGTTTTCACAATTATAAGAACTATATGGAATTTATGTGATGATGTTCTTGTTCTTCAATCTAGGGATCTCTTAGAACAAGAAAATAATCCTCTCAAACTCTTTGGAGGCACTCACAAAGCTATGGATAGATTAGGGCAAATAGAGGTGAGTTTTATACTTGTTTCACCTATTCCAAATAGGTAACAAGTGACCAAACCCGCAAGAAAGCGGACTAGGAAAGTCCCAGACCGAAACCGGTAGGTCCGCCCAGGTCAAGCAATAGGTCCGACCGGATCAAGCAGGAGGTCCGACTGGGTATTGAAAGAGGTCCGGCCGGGTCCTATGAAAGGTCCGACCGGGTCCTTTAAATGGTCTGCCCGAACCCTCCCTTTTTTTCCAGATTTCTTGTTTTTCTCCTCTAAAATCCTAAAATCCCTCAAAGGCCCTCTGACCCAAATTCCAATTAAGTCCTTTATGATTCGTTCTATTTGAGTGTGACCCTATAAGATTACACTATGTTGGTAATGGGTTCAATCATAAACCCATAAGATATGATTAGGTTCTAGCAAACCGTCATACCTACCCAAATAGTGTAACTATATACAAGTTCACATTCCTTTATAGAACATGTCACAATCCCTTTGTCCACAATGTCATTGAACACAAGTCATGGTCAACTAGTCAACTTGTATTGTTCAATACTTTATCGATACCGAATACGTTGAAAATCCAAATGACATTGATCCAATCAATTCACTTGAGTTTGGCCAAACATTTCATCAACATCATTCTACGAGGGGCCCAAGCTTGACATCTCTCCGAAGAGGGACAAGTCCAACTTAGCTTATTATTCTTCCCTGCGTGAATCCGATTATGCCAATCAACCCTTTATAACTTCCTGGTTAAAGGTAGTGTTTGCATATGTCAAACATAATGTTCATCAAGTGGAAGACTATAATAACTTCATGTCAAAGTATTCAAATGACATAACTAATGTGAGATCTATATATGACATTGACCATGATATAAATCTCATAGAGCGGGTCATGTCTGGTACCTTGTTCCAAATGAGTACCCATAAATCTAACATGATCATCCCATGATCATTTAGCCTTTATACTAGTGCTTCACAAGTACTAGGGACTGATATTATTATAAGAAAACATAAACAACAATAATAATCAAACATCTCTTTTATTAATATGAATAAAATGATAACATATACAACGTTTAACAAACGTACCTAGGGCACTAACACTAACAATCTCCCACTTGCCCTAGGCCCAATCTTCCAGGTATCTAATAACCATAGACCTAACATGACTATCATGTTTATCTTGTGGAAGTCCCTTTGTTAGCAAGTCCTCTACGTTATTATAAGTTGGTACTCTGCATATATTCAGGTCTCCCCTATCAACGATTTCTCGAACGATATGAAAACGCCTAAGTATGTGTTTGGATTTAGGATGTTCCCTTAGTTCCTTTGCTTGAGCAATAACACCATTATTATCACAATAAAGGTCTATTGGTTTAGCAATACTAGGAGCCACCTCAAGTTCACTAATGAACTTCTTAATCCAAACAGCTTCCTTTGCAGCATCTAATGCAGCAATATACTTAGTTTCAGTTGTAGAATCAGTGACTATACTCTGCATGGAACTCTTCCAACTTACAGCTCCAGCATTCAACATAAACACAAAATCCGACTGCGATCTACTATCATCTTTGTCGGTTTGGAAGCTTGCATCCGTGTAACCATTTACAACGAGATCATCTTCCATTCCTCCATTGATCAAAAACGAATCTTTAGTCCTTCTCAAGTACTTAAGAATCACTTTTACAACAATCTAGTGATTCTCACCGGTGGTTCGGATTGATATCTACTCGTCATGCTCAAAGCATAAGATATATCCGGCCTAGTACATATCATGGAATACATGATGGATCCAATTGCCGAAGCATATGGAATCCCACTCTTTTTCTCATGCTCATATTTTGTCTTAGGACATTGAGTCTTGCTTAGAAAAACTCCATGTAATACTGGCAAGTGTCCTCTCTTAGATTCTTCCATACGAAATCTTCTAATGACCTTGTCAATGTATGTACTTTGGCTTAAACCAATTAGCTTCCTTGATCTATCTCTGTATATCTTAATGCCAAGGACATATGCGGCTTCACCCATATCTTTCATTGTGAAACACTTTCCTAACCAAGTCTTTACAGATTGAAGTATAGGAATGTCGTTTCCAATAAGCAATATGTCATCCACATATAAAATAAGGAATAGCACTATGATCCCACTAATCTTCTTGTATACACAAGTTTCATCTTCGTTCTTGAAAACCCATTTGTATCCTATGGTTTTTACACCTTCGGGTGCATCAATCAATTTCCAAACTTGATTACCATGTATGGATTGTATTTCAGATTCCATGGCTCCAAAATACTTATCCGAATAAGGAGATGACATCACCTCATGGTAGGTGGTCGGTTAATTATTCTCAATGATCTCAACCTCATTACTACCCGTTACGGGAAACCCATATCTTTCGGGCTCGGATCGTAGCCTACCAGATCTGGGAGTTACTTATTGTAAGTACCCCAATCTGAAATCGACCTACTTTAGAGGAATTCTTGGTACCATTTAGGTATAAACCAATGGGCCAGGACCTCACTAGGATAAACCTGATATTCCAGGACTGAACTGGAATTAAACTTGGAAAAATCCAGAAGCTCGCCAAGTCGAGTCGTACGGATGGTTTGGGCACATGAGGTCCCTAGCCGTACGGCTATGTTGGGTACCCTCAGCCTCTATAAATTGAACCCCATGCTGATCATTTTAGGGGGGAGAAACCGTTTTGAGAGTTGTTACTCTGCCAGTTTTAGAGCAGAAAGTGAGTTAAACACATATTTGAGTGATTAGAGAGAAAGATAGGCAAAACCATCATAGGTGAAGCCTCCTTCTCCCCATCTTCTTCTTCATCTCAAACTCTCTTTTATCTTTGTTAATATTAATTGTTCATCTTGTATTATTTCTTCTTGTTCTTTCAAAGTCTTGTCCATTTCAAGCACTTTACATTTCTTGCAAGTCTTGTCCAATTCAAGCACTATATCTATATATTATACAAGTATTGGCCTTCCAAGCTATATATATTATGATTATATATGTATGTGATCCAAATCATGAGGTGATTCAAGGTGCCCTTCACACCTAGTATGTGATTTATGGGATAAAACCTAGGATGATCATGATTTGTTACATTTCATGTTGATGTTGTTCTTGTTTGGCCATAAGAGTCATGATTGGGGGATAAGGTTTCAATCTTTATCATCCCAACCATGACCTAGCCATAAATCACCAAGTATGGACATAAATATTTGATCTTTATGTTATATTTTGTCCCTAAAGGTTTAAACTTGCATAATAAGTCCATTTTGGTGGTAAAGTTTCAATCTTTATCCACCAAAATGGTTATTTTGGCCTAAATGCCATGTTCATCAAGTTTTCATAAATTTCTCCAATGATCGCCCTTGATCACACCCAAATCTTTGTTTTTGGGGTTCCTTTGGTGATCAAAGTGCATAGGAATAAACCTTCCAAAGTCTTGTTATTAATCATAAACAGGAAATCAACATTCCAGTCCAGTTTCAGCAAAGATACTCTGTTTTGACTGAAACTGGACTATTTTTCTGATAAACTGTAAAAATTCCCTAGAGAGCCATCCCCATCCGTACGGCTACTTTGGCCGGGGAGGACATTTTCCAGTTTCTTCCTTTTTGATCAGAAAGTTTGCAAAATAAACCTTTTCTTTTAAAAAACTAACTGGTTTTGTCAAAACAGTCAGTTTCTCCCATTTTGAAAACACACACACACACAAGCACTTTTGTTAAATAACATTAGGGAGACTCAGCTTTGTCCGAGGCGGCTTGGGTGACGTGAAACTCTTCCCAAGACATAACCTGACCTCCGAACTAATAGAATTTCTAACATTTTCTTTTGTTGGGTTAAATAATTAACAAAAGTGGCGAATCCGTTATGTTTTGTGAGATAACCGTCTTTGGCATTTCGCCCCCAAAACACATCGCGTTTTCCCGCGCGGGGCGGGATCCTTATAGTGGCGACTCCGCTGGGGAGTTAAATGTTCTCAAACTTCATTTTAGAAGCTTTGGGGATATTTATGTGTGGGTCAAACTCCCGTCCCCATTTTTCGTTAACTTTTGTGGTTGTTTTGTGTGTGCTGAGTTTCTGTTTGAACTTTCTGGAGTGGAAACTATTCTGGATGTGCAATAAACTGGGGCTTGATGATCAGAAGATGAAAAAACTGCAAAAAATAATTGCCAGCATTCTATAGCCGTACGGCTATGTTGGGCAGGGAACAGAATGCTCCAAAATTTAACAATTTTGTGCAGGGCAGGAACATTCTGTGTCCCTTTGGCTTCTGCTTTTCCAGGTTCCATTTACTATTTGGTTCGTGCACATTACCTTCCTCTTTTCTAGCCAAAACTTGTTTTTTTAAGCTTGGTTATGTACAAACTTTTGGACATGAATTTGGATTTTCTAAACCTCCTTGTGCATAACCCACTTTGTAAAAGGTTTTTGAATTCTTTGTTTACACAACTTGTTTTGCAAATGATTTTCAAAAGAATTGTTCTTCTTGAAAGATGTTGATTTCAAAGGATTCTTTGGTTGTGCACAATTTGTTGTACATGCGAGTTTTGGATTTGTTAATAAGATTCTTGCTTGATTGCTTTTGTAAATAGCTCATTCATGCTTGCTCATTGTTGTTGATTATACATTGCTCACAATGTTAAAACGGATTGGAAATTTTCTATTTTGACTCAAAAGGGAACATAGAAGGCTTCACACTACGCGCACTTGACCTTGCACGTTCCAAATACCCTTCAAACCCGGGATGGATGCCATGATGCAGCTTGATTGGTGCTCTTGTGCCCTTCTAGCGCGCACGGGTCGATTCCACCTCCCCTTCCAAGCCGAGTCAACCACACTTGTCCGTGACACACAAATACCGTGACTTCGGTTGGTTTTTGGTCTAGCTCACGTTGCCACATCCATAATGTGTGTCTAAGGTTAATCATGGCCAAGTTAATTCCCGAGTAATGACTCCTTGTGAAATCAAGTGTGACCATGGTCAACTTCGACCCGGTCCTTGAGTTACGCGTTAATGTTGACAGTAATTAACCTAAGTCACGTATTAAGGATAGGGTGACTCCGTGTTGTCAAGCCCCAATGAATGGTCCATACTAATCATCCTTAAGCCCAAGGATAAGGTTCGAGAGCCCTCATCAAAGATGAGGTTACGCCAGAAGTCCCTTAAGTCCCTAAGACGAATCTCGATCCCAATGAGGGCTTAATCATGATTGGAATGGACCGCACATTGGGAACCTCGCAATGCACTAGACCCTAGGATCGTTAATTTCGGTCGGTGGAAGCCGCTTGCCCTATAGGACCCTCGCCCGGGACAGTCCATCCCTGGGAGCGTGCAAGACAGGTGAAAAACGAGGGGTCTATAGGCGTAGTTATGGCCTTCACTGATCCAGGATTTAGAATAGTTACGAAAAAGAAGAGAATTCTTTTCCAACCAATTAGGAATAAATGTGTTTTAAGTAAACATGAACATAATTAATAATAATGTACCGTCATGTTGCATGAGCTTAAACCCATTCTCCCAAACACCAACCCGAGTTGATACCCGAGTCTGAAATGAGCCTCCTTCTCCTCCGCAACTCGTAAGAAGTGGGTCAGAGTTCCGGGTCATCGTCTGATTAGTGCCGAGTCTGACAGTTCATCAGCAGCTTCACTCAGACTTCTCCGAATGGCTAGTCCGGCAGGAAGTAGTAGTGGGGGTGACAACGCAGCGGATCCAAATGGTCTTAGTAGGGAAGAGCTGGTATAAGCTCTAGAGGCCGCCAGGGCTCGGGAAGAGAATGTCAGGAAACGTCATGAGGATATCCAGAATAGGGTTATGGAGGCCATGAGGCAGAGAGGGGTAGCCGTTGTGTTTGAAAATGACAAAAGTTTTGTGGAGATCACCGATGAAGAGGGAATTGAGAATGTGCAGCCCCAAGGATATAACCGGGTTCCGCCCCCTCAGGCTTACCCAAATGTGGAGACCTCATGTCCTGCATTCCAAGTCACCACTCACCAAGATGTGCCTACCACTCATGCTTCATTTGTCCTGCCAGGCGGTTTTCCCGTATACCCGCCAGGGTTCAACGTGTATGACACAATCCCAAGTAGCCGAGCACCTTTGGCTCCAGCTACCATTGGCCTGCCACCTCCGGCTTTGCTAACCACATCTCGAGAAGTGCGTTACCCACTTTACCACCCAATAGCCCAAATCCGTGAGGCTATCCCACCACATATCCCGACAAGTAACCCAGCACAAGGGGATGTCAACATCCATTTGCTACCTCAAAATCCTCCTCCGATGGTCCCATCCACCACTTCACCTCCTGCCACAATGCCAGTAACGAGCCAAATCGTGGGATTAATCAACTCAAGCCCACATGTGGACCCCCAGATGGGGTGGTTGGTAGAGAGATTGAAACAAATGGAAGAGAGATTTGAGGGGATGAACGAAAGGAAATCCTCCTTGGGGATCACCGACCCCAACAAGATTGTTCCTCTGCCTCATAAGTTCAAAATGCCAGAGATAGACAAATTTGACGGAACTGCCTGCCCCCAGACTCATCTCAATGCCTATACTTTAGCCATGAGAGCAAAAGGGTGTACCATGCAGCAAATGGCCGATCACTTCCAACTATCCTTGAGAAGAAATGCCTTAAAATGGTTCTTCTACTTGAAAGATGAATCCCGAGCAACATGGGATGCGATCAAAGAAGCATTCCTCATAATGTATCGATTAAACCTAGAATGGGAAACCAACCGGATTGATCTACAAAGCACCCTGCAAAAGGGAGATGAACCAATAGGAGAGTTATACAAGAGGTGGAATTATAAACTTGGAGAGACTTCCAATCCGCCCACAGAAGAAGAACAATTGGACATTTTCCAGTCATGTCTGAAACCTAAGCTGCGGACCTTGATCAGTCATCATTTTTACCCCAACCTCCAGGCAATGGTCACTGTCGGGTCTAAATTCGAAAAAAAACCCTCAATGAGCAATCCTCTACTCAGGCCAGTGGAAACTCCTACAGATATCATCCCCCGACAGTCGGTAAATGGAAAGAAGCCGTGGGAGCTGTAAACAATATCCAGGGGAAGAATCCGAGACAAACCCCGTAAAAGGCCGGGAACTGGGAAAGGCGCCCGTATGTTAGATTCGAGGACTTTGAGATGCCCTTGGGAAAAGTGTTTGAGGGGCTAGTTAAACAAGGCCTTACCAAACCCCTGGTTAACTTCCAACCCAGCAACCCCGAGAGGTATCATGACAAGAGCAAGAGGTGTGCATTCCACAACTACCATGGGCATGACACGATGATTGCCCCGCTGTAAAACGCATCATCATAGACTTGATTGCCAAAGGGAAGCTTGAATGCCCCCGAAGTCCAAATGTAATCAACAACCCGTTCCCCAATAACCATGGCATTAATATGATTGAATTTGGGCTTGCCGATGTGAATATGATTGAGTTCGGGGAGCCGACACCGATGAACCTTTTGGAATTCAATGTCCCGATGACTGAGATTGGGGAGGAATGGAAGGATACCCTATGGACATGTGTGCAGGAAGGAAACACGAAATGCCCGTCCGACTCTATGATTGCCAATGTGATGAGTGCAAAGATGCCCCACCAAAATGCCGATGAGTTGATCGTAATAACACTCACCGAGCATGAGCTCACGTTCGAAGAATGCATGGAGGAAATGGAAAAGTCCGTTAAGAGCACGTTGAACAGCGAGAGCTAGGGCTCAAATGGGGTTTATCCTCCGCACTATGATTTCTTCCATGTCATTTAAGCATGTAGTTCATCCACAGGCAAAAGGACAGTTTAACAAGTGGGTCACCCCAATGGAAGGAATGGGTCCGGAATTGCAAAAACCCCGGAAATCACCAACTATGAAAGGTATCTCGCTCGAATGAAAGGTGCCATTCTCTCTATGCCCCATGAGGAGCTCCGAATCCTATGTGAAAGTGATGATGATGAGGTATCTTCAAATATGCCTCCTCGTGTTCCTTCCCCGAGATTGGAAGAAGAAGGCTTTCCGGCCTTAGATGACTTCTTAGCTTTGCCACCGTTATCTCCACCGCCATCGCTGATTGATGGGTCCGTATTCCGGATTTCTACTATTGCATACTTACTTTGGAAAAAATTTGTGAAATCGTAGGAGTTGAGAGGAGCTAAAGCCATAACCCTATCTCTCTAGAAAAGATCCGCGAGTCGGCAAACACCCCGAAAAGAATGGTCATGGTGAATGAGTTAAGAAAGGAAGCATGGCCATATGGTACCCAAAACCCCTCGTCACTCGAAAAAGGGGCGGAACAGGTTGACGGCCCTTTTGAAGTGAGTGTACTGACTCGATCCGGGCAGGTGCGCACGGAGAACCCTAGGAGACCTCCGCCACCAAAACACCGAATGCCTCCCCCTCTTGCTAGTGAGGCAAAATCCCTAGATTCCGGAGAAGAGGATCCCGTCTTAACCCAGCTCAAAAGGACACAAGCTAACATATCTTTGTGGTCCCTCCTCACTTCCTCGTACCCTCACAAGCTCAAATTGGAGGAATGCTTGGCCCAAACTATGGTACCTACCACGGCTACCCCCGAAGAAGCCGTACAAATGATTGGAATTGTTCAATATGGAAATGTCATCACATTCACAGACTTGGATTTGCCGAAATATGGGGCTAACCACAATGAAGCCCTCTACATCATGGTGCAATTGGATGAGCGCCTCCTCCCTCAGGTTTTGGTTGATAATGCCTCCGCCATGAATGTCCACCCTGCTAAAATGATGGATCTACTTGGTCTAAAGACCCCCGACCTAAAGCCTTCCATGATCACCGTTAAGGCTTATGATTCCACGGCCCGCTCAGTCCTAGGGGTGGCCACCTTGAACCTTTGGTTCGGAAAACAGATGATGCCAACCGACTTCTAAGTACTTGACATCCCCATATCCTTCACCGCCCTATTGGGACGCCCATAGCTCTATAAAGTCAAAGGGGTAGCCTCCACCCTCCACCAATGTGTAAAATATGTGCAAGAGGGCAATTTGACAACCATTTATGGGGACAATGTTACTACAGAGGGAACCAACACCAATGGGATTCCTGTGTTAGAAATCAAACATGAGGAGAGCGGCATGGTTTTGACCGGCTTCACCGAGATACCATCCAAAACCCACATCTGTTGTGTAGATCTTACGCTCACCAAGGACAGGATTCCCCCTGCAATGAGAATGATGCGTTTGATGCACTACCTCCCGGGGCTTGGTCTTGGAAGGAAACTCCAAGGGACCCACAAGATTGTTGAGATCAAGGAGCAAAAGACGCTCCATGTCTTGGGTTACAAACCCACCCCCGAGGACCTTAAGATGGATAAGGAAATGGCTCGGAAAAGAAGCCAAGCCAGGGCTCAAGGGATTCCGTTTAAGGCTCCCAACCTCCGCCCTTACACTTTCGATATGAGCCGCTACTTTGTGAGAGGAGGGGTCCAAACTGAGACCCCAGAGCCGAAGGAGCCAATGATGAGAAATTGGGATAAGTTGCAAGAGGACCTCAAAATGGTGGCTAACCCCATAAGGAGGGCATTTCTGGATGCACCTAAAATGACCGGTCCTACCGAGACCACCATAGGTCACGAATACACCTTTAAAGGAGTGCCCGAGATGGTAAGGGAATTTGAAACCTTGTCTACGATGGAGGCTGGCGAAGAAAAGGAACCCATTTGGGGTCGAAATGGTAGATGCAAGTTTAAGAAGATAGCTCCCAAGCACGCCACCAAGGAAGTCATGGACGACGAATGGGATGGTGTGGTAATGCAAGAAATGTTTGGGGAAAAGTTGGTCGTGCCTGATCTGATTGGCCTCGAAAAGGAAATGATTGTTGTGATAGGAGATGGGTCTCCTGGGATCTTTGACCCTCGCACCTTGGTAAGCCCGACGGACATGCCTCTGAAGAATTGGGTGACTTTCTCTGGACCGGTGGCGAGCAAGGAAGAAATGACCACGAAGCTTGGATTGGTTCCCCACCCCCTAGGGTCAAGTGTCATAGGGTCCAATGTAGTTGAGTCCCCTCAATATCTTATCTTTGAATTTGAGTCTTCCTCCTCCGAGGGCCTCACGCCCGAGGATTATGAACTTGTAGCCAACATTGTATTCCCGTTTGCATTAAATGAAATGATAGACCTTTCCGAGTATGCCCTCATTGCCAACTTATTAGATGATAAATTAACTAATAATCTAAAAATGGTTAATAATGAATCACCTAATAATGCAGACACACTAAACGAACAAAACATTAAACAATCATCAAAGAAGGTTATTGACCGAGAGGAAAGTCGTGCCCAAGCTGCCGAAGAGGTTTTAACTAAGGTGAATTTGGGGACTGAAAATGAGCCGAAAGAGACACAGATTGGTAGCTACTTCAAAGGAGCTGAAAGGGAAGCTTTGGTTGATCTACTTAAAGAATATGTGGATGTGTTTGCTTGGTCTTACAAGGATATGTCGGGGTTGGATTCTTCGATCATTGAACACAGGATCCCCGTGGATCCCGAAGTGAAACCTGTCAAGCAAAAGCTTCGGTGAATCAAACCGGAATGGTCTTTGCAAGTCAAAGAGGAGATCGAGAAGATGCTCCGGGTTGGCTTTATAAGGGTGATAGAGTACCCCTCGTGGCTATCCAACATAGTAACAGTCACAAAGGCCAACGGAAAGGTCGGATACTGTACCGACTTTAGGGATCTCAACAAGGCGAGTCCCAAAGACTATTTCCCCCTCCCGAACATTGACATGCTTGTAGATATAACCTCTAGTTTTGAGGTCAAATATTTTATGGATGGTTTTGCTGGGTATAACCAGATTAAGATGGACAAGGAGGACCAGGAGAAGACCGCCTTCACCACCCCCTGGGGGACATTTTTCTACACCGTAACGCGTTTTGGATTGCGAAATGCTAGGGCTACCTACCAAAGGGCCGCAACCGCACTCTTCCATGATATGATCCATAAGGAGATAGAGGTGTATGTCGTTGACATCATTGGGAAATTACCCCGCCCGGGAGCAATGGCCACGAGTTTGTTTTGGTAGCCGTGGATTACTTCAAAAAGTGGGTAGAGGCTAAATCCTATAGGGTCCTCACTTCTAAGAAAGTTGCGGGATTTGTAAAGGAAAACATCATGTGTCGGTATGGGGTCCCAACCGAAGTTATCACCGACAATGGCTCGCACTTCAAAGGTGAATGCAATCAATTATTGGGAGAATTCCGAGTCACTCGCCACAAATCCTCCCCATATAGGCCTCAGACCAATGGTGCAGTGGAGGCCGCAAATAAAACGCTCGAAAGGATTAGTAAGAAAATGGCAACACTGGGAAGAGATTGGCCCGAAAAGCTACATCTAGCACTGTGGGGCTACCAGACCTCGGTTAGAACCGCCACTGGGGAACCCCTTTTGCTTTGACTTATGGAATGGAAGCCATGCTCCCAGCTGAGCTGGAGGTACCGTCATTGAGAATTTTGTTAGAGAACAAAATCCATGAGGTTGATTGGCTTTGGAGCCGAAATGATGAATTGGCCTTGTTGGACGAACGTCGTCTGAAGGCAATGGAGCACATCCGCGCCTACCAAGGGAGAATGGCACGAGCTTTTAATAGAAAGGTGAAGCCCCGACAAATTCGGGTAGGAGATTTGGTCCTTAAGGAAAACCCCCCGGGAGGTCTAACCCTGACGGAAAATGGGAGCCCGTGTGGATTGGTCCCTTCGTGGTACTGGAGATCTTCTCAGGAGGTGCAATGAGGCTTGCGGACTTGGATGGCAACCCCTTCATGCACCCGGTCAACAGTGATAAGCTCCGTCGTTACTTTGTTTAAAAAAAAAAAAAAAAAAAATTTGTAGGTGCTAAAATAATATACCCATCTAGATTGAAAACCCATTTGGGTGGTCTAGAGAAAAAACAGGGTCGCACCCAAAATTTGTAAAAAGTGAACTACGATGACCTGAGCCCCTTAGTCTCATTTGTGAGCCCCTTAGTCTCATTTGTAAGAGCTGGTCTAAAAAATGAATAAAAATCAAATTTGGTTTCGAGCAAAGACTCCATGTGAATGAAAATTGGCTTCATAAGTAACCATTTTCATTACAGTTAAAACACTTCTTTGATGAGTTCAAGCACGGTCTACTCTCGATTCAACTAACATGCTTAAGACATAACTAAGACACCTAAAATGAACTAATGTGTCTGCAATGGCAATGGGTGGATACATGGAAATATAGGACTATCATTGTTCCTCGTCCCTCCACTTCTTCTTCTGACTTCTTCGAGTCTTCTTTTTCTTCACATCGAAGATGTCGATCCCTCCCCTTCCATGATCGGGTATCCTTCCGACATCCTCAACCAGCCCGGTTGCCCTCAAAGCCGCATTGGCAACGGCCCAAGCTCGAAGATCTTCCATTCGTGCCCTGCCCTAGGCACCGCAGCCATTCTCCTATCAGCCAAGACTTGATAGTCCTCGATAATGTCTCCAGTAATGTTATGGCCACTCGCCACGGCCTCGGCCTCTCTCAAAACCCTGCTAGGGTCATGAGTCCCACCAAGAATAGCCTCACGCCTCTCCTCAATGAGCCTCTAAGTCAGTCCCATAGTCTGTTCATACCAGTCCAAGTAGACCGTGGTTAGAACCATGCTGGCTGCACGCCCAAGAAGCACTCGAGCCGGAAAGAGGGAACAAGTCCACAATCGGGAAAGAAGTGAAATAGTGGAAGAATCCCACATAGACAAAGGTGGAAGCTTCAAATGCTCCGGGTTAACACCGGACCACTCCAATAGTGGAGTTTGCAGTAATCCAAACTGAAGACGGACCAAAGAAGGGATGTATTAAGACGATCCCAAGAGTCCCAGCACCCGAACAAAAGGGGAACTGTCCTGATACTCCCGCACCGAGCCGATACGCCAATGTGGGACCAACAAATGGATCTCGGCAGTCGTGATGCGAGCCATGTAAGTCTCCTAGTCACTCTGAATGAAATCTAAGAGAATGCCTCTCAAGGAATAAGACCACGGTCTGTGAGAGACAGGAGCCTCGGGAATGGCCATCAACCTCTCCCTCAACCACAAAGTAAGTAAGGCGGGGCTACCGCTACGCATGAAGCCGTCTCCCAAAGCCAAGCGGTCCATGCTATAAAGGGTTTCACCCAAGATCAAGGGGACAATATCCTTCCCCGCACGGCACTCCTCTAGGACACTTAGTAAAACCCTATGACAAGTACCTTTGGAGCCAACCATGTAGAAAAAGGCAAGAATGCAAAAGCCAAAAGCATTCCAAGAAGCCTCATCCGTGCGATCCATGAACTTCTTGGGGAGATCCGAAATGTCAATGAAAGTGTGATTTAAAGACCATGAGGTTTTTTGAGATTATGTCCTTTGGCAGTCCGGTGTGATGTAAGACCATGAGGTTTTGTGAGATTATGTCCTTTGGCAGTCCGGTGTGACGTAAGACCATGAGGTTTTGTGAGATTATGTCCTTTGGCAGTCCGGTGTGACGTAAGACCATGAGATTTTGTGAGATTATGTCATTTGGCCGTCCGGTGTGACGTAAGACCATTAGGTTTTGTGAGATTGTGTCCTTGGACATTCGGCGTGATGTAAGTCCATTAGGTTAGACCTGTCATTTGGCAGTCCGGAATGACATAAGTCCATTAGGCTCCGTAAGATTCATCCTTGGCCGTCCGGCGTGAAATAAGACCATTATATTTTGTCGACCCGAACGTACTTCGTAAGTCCAGGGTAGAAAGTGAAATCATGAAAGTCCCGGCCGTACCTCGTAAGTCCAGGATGAAAGTTAAGACATTATCACCTCGGAAGCCCTTGGTAGGGCGTAAGACCAGTATAGTAATGATTAGGTTAAGAAAACCTTTGTCCCCGAGAGTGGCCAGGTTAGAGAAAACCTATCAATATGTCTCGGCTGTCCGGAGGGACGTAAGACCAGCCTTGTAGTCGACCCTCCGTCATGAGACAAGTTAACCAGTTTGGGTAGTCGACCCTCCGTCATGAGACAAGTTGACCAATTTGAGTAGTTGACCCTCCGCCATGAGACAAGTTGACCAGTTTGAGTAGTCGACCCTCCGCCATGAGACAAGTTGACCAGTTTGAGTAGTCGACCCTCCGCCATGAGACAAGTTGACCAGTTTGAATAGTCGACCCTCCGCCATGAGACAAGTTGACCAATTTGAGTAGTCGACCCTTCGCCATGAGACAAGTTGACCAATTTGAGTAGTCGACCCTCCATCATGAGATAAGTTGACCAGTTTGTGTAGTTGACAGTTACCCTCGAGACGACCCTCTCCGATAGAGCCAACTCGATCAAGTCTAGCCTCTGAGCCATGCCCATCATTTGAGCCTCTGAGCCATGCCAGCCCCCTTTGGTCAACCTCCTCCGAATAGGGCCAAGTTGACCAAGCCCGGCCTTTGAGCCATGCCTCTTTAGGAAAGGATAAATGGATATCCACCTAAGGCCCATAGGTGGAGTAGCCTTAAAATCTCTTACCCGAACTATGTTAGGCTTGATTCCCTCGAATAGGGATACGTAGGAATCCTATACTTCTAGGTCCAGCCATAGAACAAATCAGCTATGCCGTCCTCCCATCAAAATAGGATGCTTATAGGTTTGAGTAGCCTTAGAATCTCTCACCCAAATCGGCTATGCCGTCCTCCCATCAAAATGGGATTCTTATAGGTTTGAGTAGCCTTAAAATTCTCTCACCCAAATCGGCCAAGCCGTCCTCCCATCAGATTGGGATGCTTGTTTTATCGACAACCCCGCTTTCTTCAAAAGCGACGTTGCCGAGGGGCTCTGTAAGTACCCCAATCTGAAATCGACCTACTTTAGGGAATTCTTGGTACCATTTAGGAATAAACCATGGGCCAGTACCTCACTAGGATAAATCTAATATTCCAGGACTGAACTGGAATTAAACTTGGAAAAATCTAGAAGCTCGCCAAGTCGAGTCGTACGGATGGTTTGGTCACATGAGGTCCCTAGCCGTACGGCTATGTTGGGCACCCTCAGCCTCTATAAATTGAACCCCATGCTGATCATTTTAGGGGGGAGAAAATGTTTTGAGAGTTGTTACTCTGCCAGTTTGAGAGCAGAAAGTGAGTTATACACATATTTGAGTGATTAGAGAGGAAGATAGGCATAACCATCATAGGTAAAGCCTCCTTCTCCCCATCTTCTTCTTCATCTCAAACTCTCTTTTATCTTTGTTAATATTACTTGTTCATCTTGTATTATTTCTTCTTGTTCTTGCAAAGTCTTGTCCATTTCATGCACTTTACATTTCTTGCAAGTCTTATCCATTTCAAGCACTATATCTATATATTATACAAGTCTTGGCCTTCCAAGCTATATATATTATGATTATATATGTATGTGATCCAAATCATGAGGTGATTCAAGGTGCCCTTCACACCTAGTGTGTGATTTATGGATAAAACCAAGGATGATCATGATTTGTTACATTTCATGTTGATGTTGTTCTTGTTTGGCCATAAGAGTCATGATTGGGGGATAAAGTTTCAATCTTTATCATCCCTACCATGACCTAGCCATAAATCACCAAGTATGGGACATAAATATTTGATCTTTGTGTTATATTTGTGTCCCTAAAGGTTTAAACTTGCATAATAAGTCCATTTTGGTGGTAAACTTTCAACCTTTATCCACCAAAATGGTCATTTTGGCCTAAATACCACGTTCATCAACTTTTCATAAATTTCTCCAATGATTGCCCTTGATCACACCCAAATCTTTGTTTTTGGGGTTCCTTTGGTGATCAAAGTGCATAGGAATAAACCTTCCAAAGTCTTGTTATTAATCATAAACTGGAAATAAACATTCCAGTCCAGTTTCAGCAAAGATACTCTGTTTTGACTGAAACTAGACTGTTTTTCTGATAAAATGTAAAAATGCCCTAGAGAGCCCTCCCCATCCATACGGCTACTTGGCCGGGGAGGACATTTTCCAGTTTCTTCCTTTTTGACCAGAAAGTTTGCAAAATAAACCGTTTCTGTTAAAAAACTAACTGGTTTTGTCAAAACAGTCAGTTTCTCCCATTTTGAAAACATACACACACACACAAGCACTTTCGTTAAATAACATTAGGGAGACTCGGTTTTGTCCGAGGTGGCTTGGGTAACGTGAAACTCTTCCCAAGACGTAACCTGACCTCCGAACTAATAGAATCTCTAACCTTTTCTTTTGCTGGGTTAAATAATTAACAAAAGTGGCGACTCCGTTATGTATTGTGAGATAACCGTGTTTGGCGTTTCGCCCCCAAAACATGTGGCATTTTCCGCGCGTGGGGGCTGGATCCTTACACTTATGTATCTTGAACAGGTTCCACAAGTCCTTGTAAGACTTGTTCTTGTTCTACTATCAGTTCAATGTCATTTTCTGGTTCTCGAACCTCTTCGAGATTTACTTTACTCCCACTAATTTCTTTGGAGAGAAACTTTTTCTCTAGAAAGACACCAGTTCGGGCAACAAACACTTTGTTGTCCATTCGGTTGTAAAAGTAATATCCTTTAGTTTCCTAAGGATATCCCACGAAAATACATTTGTTAGATTTGTGTGCAAGTTTGTCTGAGACAAGTCTTTGACAAAAACTTCACAACCCTTAATCTTCATGAAAGACAAACTAGGTTTTCTTTCCGCTCCATATCTCATATAGAGTCTTTTGAACCGATTTACTTGGAATACGATTTACCGTGAAAGCGCCAGTTTCTAGTGCATAACCCCAAAAGGATATCGGAAGATCAACTTGACTCATCATTGATTGAACCACATCCAACAAAGTCCGATTCCTCCTCTCGGACACACCATTCCATTGTAGTGTTCCGGGTGGAGTCAATTGTGAAACTACTCCACAATTCTTTAGATGATCATCAAATTCTTGGCTTAAGTATTCCCCACCTCGATTCAATCGAAGTGCCTTAATACTTTTGCCAAGTTGTTTTTCGACTTCATTTTGAAATATTCTAAATATCTCAAACGCTTCACTTTTATGTTTCTTTAGGTAAACATACACAAATCTACTATAATCGTTAGTGAAGGTTATGAAGTATTGAAATCCTCCCCTAGCATTGCTACTTAGTGGTCCGCATACATCAGAATGTATCAACCCAAATAAGTCGTTTGCCCTTTCACCGAACTTGGTAAAAGGTGTCTTAGTCATTTTTCCAAGAAGACACGACTCGCAAGTATCATATGAATCAAGGTCACATGAACCCAAAAGACTGTCCCCATGGAGTTTTAAGATACGCTTCTCATTAATATCACCAAGACGGCAATGCCACAAATAAGTATGATTTCATCATTAGGTTTAGATTTATTATTTATATGATAGGACATTTTCATTATTTTTATTCTTGACATCCAGGATATAAAGGCCATTAAATGAATTTGCAATACCATAAAGCACATCATTTAAATAAACACAAAATCTCTTATTCTCAATAAGAAATTTAAAGCCTTCAATATCCAAACAAGAAATTGAAATAATGTTTCTACTTAAATCCGGTACATAATAATAATTGTTCAAAATAGGTATTAGACCAGAAGGTAAAGTGACTTCATAAGTCCCTACGGCTAATGTAGCAACTCTTGCGCCATTCCCCACACGTAGGTCTACTTCACCATTTTTAAGTAGTCTCCTATTCTTTAATCCCTCCACATTTAAACAAATTGAGAGCCACATCCGGTATCCAAAAACCAGGAACTAGTGGTAGAAAGGAGAATATCTATCATATAGATATCTGAAGTCGACGCAGTCTAACTGCTCTTCTTCATCTTTTGCTCTTCCATAAAATCCTTGCAATTACGTTTCCAATAAACAATTTCTTGACAATGGAAACAAATTACATTCTTTTGTGCACCGGGTTTTGCAACTATAGCCTTGGTAACCTTTGTCTTGCTAATCTTGGGTTTGGCAACCTTTGCCTGCCCTTTATTTTGGCACTTGGCCCTTTCCATCATGAACCAAAACACTGGAGAACCTTTCTCCACTATCTTCATCTCCACAGTTTTCAGCATATTATGCAACTCAGAGAGATTCTTATCCATTCCATGTATGTTATAGTTCATCACAAAGTGATTATAACTTTTAGGCAATAACTAAGAATGAGATCCGTTGCTAAGCTCTAAATAATTAGATAGCCAAGTTTCTCAAGATGTTTACGTAGCCTTTCATCTAAGAATGTGAGGTCCCACTTTGTTTCCCTTCACTTTTTTGCAAGAATTGAATGCAACAATGTGTTATACCTCTCTGCCTAGCTTGCTCTTGAAACATGTCTCTCAACTCCACGCCTATCTCATAGGCTTCCAAATGTTCCAAACATTGTTGGAGTTTTGAGCTCATAGTTGTGAGCATGAGACAACTCACATCTCTAGAATCATTCCGATGTTTCTTGTAATTGTCTCTTTCCGCCCTAGGGGCATTGGCTTCGGGTTCATTAGGAATAGGCCCATCAAGAATGTACAACTTATCTTCTTGCCTTTAGAACAATTCTTAGGCTCAGGATCCAATCCATGAAATTTGTACCATTCTTTAGAAGCTTATCCTTCTCAAGGATTGATCGCAACAAAATTGATTGAGTGTTAGAAGTCATTATCTACAACTATGCAAAATTTCCAAAATTTTATAAGTACCAATCTCATTAAAGAGATAAACAATGTATTTTTTTCCAAAAAATACTCCCACTAAATTATATAACCTTCTTATACAACAATTGTATAATATAATTTAAATGGGCTAAGATCCAACTTTAATTTAATTTCAAGTCCGCTTTGGTGGACCGCTCAAAATCAAATTAATTAGGTAGATAAACATGTCAATCATATCCCATATGACTCTTAGATCCTTTCTGAGATTCTTTAAGAAATCCAATTTCAAAAAGCATGTTTAATCTCATCTTTGCCTTAGGCCCAAAACTGTTTTGACGCCTAATTAAGTCCAACCATTTTAAACGCATAGGAAACTCTTATTCACTCATCTCGCTCATACTTGAATAAAATCAATGCACCTCGCTTTTGCAAGCTCACACAAAATTTCCCATGTACTTACTAGTGTTTTAATCATGGCATGGTAAAAAGTCTTAAAACTTTCAAGAATGTTCATCACCATATAGCATACAACACATTTATGAGCACATAATATAAACATGTTGAGCATCAAGTTTAGTCACTAAATTAATCTCCATTAATTTAAGCATAATATTTATGTGTCATTAGTTTCTCTATAGTTATGAGGATGAGACTTATTTGAACTTTGGTTATCATCTCCAAATCAAGACAACTAGAAGTGCGGCCAAACTAAGCCATAGGCAACCATAATTCCGCACTAATTCAAGAAACCAAGAAAATAGTCCATGTGGCCGAAACTAAGCAATAGATGGTCTCGATGAACGTAGGCCAATTGCATTCACAATTCCACATGGATCTCCAAACTTGAATCAAGAACTTTGTTTCTCAATTTTAGCAATTATGAACTCTTCATATATCTAACTTCGCTTTATCTTTGAATCATTGATTCCGATCAAGTTTGAGAAACACAATCTCGAGAACGTCGGCTAGCCATCCAAACCTTGATCCAATCTTAGAATTCAAAAGACTAAACGAAATAGAAATTCAAACCACAAGATCCACCCCACGACCCTAGGTCCCGCCCGCACCAGACCAGTAGGTTCGGCCGGGTCAGTTCTTAGGTCCGGTCGGACCCTCTACGAAAATCCAAAATTTTTAAATTCATAATTTGCCTCAAAATTGTTTTTCTCTGATTCAATTAGGATTTTGTGTTCTTGGTGTTCCAATTACCATGATCATCAAAACCTTGAATAAACCATTTATTCATGAATCTCTAGATTATCAAAACTTTGATCCAATCGAAAATTGATAAACCAAACAATTTAAAATCCACCATAATTTTTATTGTGATTGAATAGTGCGATTAAAGTTTACAAAACAATAAACCACAAAAACGCATAGACCACATAAACATCATAATCCCAATATTCAAATCATGCTAGGTACATAAACAATTTATTTACACACAATATGATTATTTATTGAAATAATCAACATGAACGACGCTCTGATACCACTGTTGGGTTTCTTTATAACATGAGCAGCAGAATAAAGCATTTAAATTTTCATGAAACCCAAAGCCCATAGATCCATTCATATGATTAAGTCAAATATATGCATAATGAATACTAGAATACTAACCCTTGATGCATTTGATTTTGCAACCTTGAATCTTTATGGAGACTTGAAACTTGATCACGAACAAAAGATTGAACACGAACTATTGATGTGATAAGCTTCACCCTCTATCGGTATCCACACCTTCGAACGAATATCAAGAACACTTGATCTTGGTTGCTAGACCGAATTGTGAAACACGCTTTCACATTATAAGAAATATATGGAATTTATGTGATGATGTTCTTGTTCTTCAATCTAGGGATCTCTTCGAACAAGAAAATAATCCTCTCAAACTCTTTAGAGGTACTCACAAAGCTATGGACAGATTAGGGCAAATAGAGGTGAGTTTATACTTGATTCACCTATTCTAAATAGGTAACAAGTGACCAAACCCGCCAGAAAATGGACTAGGAAAGTCCCAGGCTGAAACCAGTAGGTCCGCCCGGGTCAAGTAATAGGTCTGGCCGGATTAAGCAGGAGGTCCTACCGGGTATTGAAAGAGGTCCGGCCGGGTCCTATGAAAGGTCCGACCGGGTCCTTTAAATGGTCCGCCTGGACCCTCCCCTTTTTTCTAGATTTCTTGTTATTCTCCTATAAAGTCCTAAAATCCCTCAAAGGCCCTTCGACCCAAATTCCAATTAAGTCCTTTATGATTCGTTCTATTTCTGTGTGACCCTATAGGATTACACTATGTTTGCAATGGGTTCAATCATAAACCCATAAGATATGATTAGGTTCTAGCAAACCTTCATACCTACCCAAATAGTGTAACTATATACAAGTTCGCATTCCTTTATAGAACATGTCACAATCCCTTTGTCCACGATGTCATTGAACACACGTCATGGTCAACTAGTAAACTTGTATTGTTTAATACTTTTTCGATACCGAATATGTTGATAATCCAAATGACATTATTCCAATCAATTTACTTTATTTTGGCCAAACATTTCATCAACATCATTCTACGAGGGGCCCAAGCTTGACATCCTCCGAAGAGGGACAAATCCAACTTAGCTTATTATTCTTCCCTACGTGAATCCGATTATACCAATCATACCCTTTATAACTTCCTGGTTAAAGGTAGCGTTTGAATATGTCAACATAATGTTCATCAAGTGGAAGACTATAATAACTTCATGTCTAAGTATTCAAATGACATAACTAATGTGAGATCTATATATGACATTGACCATGACATAAATTTCATAGAGCGGGTCATGTCCAGTACCTTGTTCCAAACAAGTACCCATAAATCTAACATAATCATCCCATGATCATTTAACCTTTATACTAGTGCTTCACAAGTACTAGGGACGGAGATTATTATAAGAAAACATGAACAACAATAATAATCAAACATCAATTTTATTATTATGAATAAAATGATAACATATACAACGTTTAACAAATGTGCCTAGGGCACCAACACTAACATCATGGTCCAGCAAGAAACAAGCATCGATTTCAGTTTCAACTGCTGAAGCTGAATACATTGTGGCTGGAAGCTGTTGCTCTCGAATTCTCTGGATGAAACAACAGTTGGAAGATTATGGAGTATTTGAAAAGAATTGCCCAATCTTTTATGATAGCAATGCAGCTATATCAATTTCCAACAATCCTCTTCAGCAGTCAAAAATGAAGCACATTGACATTAGATATCACTTCCTCAAAGACCATTTTAAAAAGAAGAATATTTTCTAGCAAAGGTGGGAACAGATGATCAAATTGCAGACATTCTCACCAAACCGCTGGAAAATAACATGTTCTTTCATTTAAGAGGAGAAATGGGTATGCCAGAACTAACTTAATATTTCATGTCCATCTATTTCTTGTTTATAATTATTTTTTGTTAAGTATTTTAGTATACTTAGAAAGCATTGAAACCGCATCAATAAAGGAACAGTAGCAGGAATCAAGTCAAACCGCTGATTGAAAGAGGAAGATTTCAGTTTGTTCCAAACTGAATCAAGGAAACTGGAGTGTCAGTTTGCACAAGTGAAACCGCTAATAAAGAAGTTAGACATCGGTTTTATCCAAACCGAACAAAGGGAACAGGTATGTCGGTTTGCTCACCAAACCGCTCAGGTATGCATAATTGCAGTTTAGTCCTTACCTTAGTATTGTCATTTGAATTTTATTCTAGGACCCTTTATGTCACGACCCGAAATCTAGGCTCTATTTTATTAGTAATAAATAATTAGTATTTATTTATTCGCTTATTTATTTTATTTAATTAATAATTTATGTGTGCATTTTATGCGTTATATTAATTTATGCCTAGCATCTTAATTGGGTCATTTGTGCTAGTGTAGAAGTGTTGAATCCTAATAATTAGTGGGGAGTTGTTTATTTTGGGTAGTGTAGGGGAGGGGCCCTAATTGTAACATTTTGAAATAATCCCTCCCTACTCCCTCTCTTCTCCCTCACCCTATCACCCTCACTCACATTCCACCTCCATCTCTCCCAGCATACTCTTTTCTCTCTCTCTCTCTCCTCCATTTGTGAAGGTAAGCTTTCTTCTCCCTTCTCTCTTCATTTTCTTCATCTTCCTCTCATAATCTCTCATTTCTTAAAACATGAATCTTGTTTAGATCGTCGATAGGATCGTAGGAGGCCAAAAATAATTGAAATCCATCAACATTGAGAAATCCGGGTAAGTTGCTTTTCCCCCATTTTTATGCTAAAATGTTCATATCATGTTTATATTATGCTCTATGTGTTATATTTGAAGTTTGGAATTTATTTGGAATTTATTTTGAGTTTTGGTCAAAAATGGTGATTTTAGGAATGTTGGGTTTGAATCTTGATCTTGGTTGATAAATGGTATTAATTGAGTCCCCATTCTAGTTATAAGTGTTTTTGGTTCATAGTTGTGTATATTGTAAGTCTTGGTTCCAAGTATTTGTGAAATGGTGAAGATTTGGGTTTGTTTTGAGTTTTGGATTGAAAATGCTAGAAACCCAGATTTTTGGCCGGAATTTGCCTTTCCGGGCAAGGAGGCGCGCGCACCCTCCCATAGGAGGCGCGCCCACCCTTAGGCCCTTCTTGAAACAAGACCTTCTGTCCATAGGAGGCGCGCGTACCCTCCCATAGGAGGCGCGCGCACCCTCCTCTCCTCCAACCTTGATTTCCCATCTGTAGAAGGGAGGCGCGCGCATCCCTTTCTTTGAGGCGCGCGCATCCTTACTTACCTTTGAGTGCATTCTCATTCTGATCTAAGGAGGCGCGCTCACCCTCCCATAGGAGGCGCGCGCACCCTCTCCCCTGTTGAGAAATTTATTTCCCTTTTTGTCCAATCTTACGAGGGCCATATCTTGTTCATCCGGACTCCGTTTTAGGCGTATAAATTATCGTTTTAAAGCTCTCCTTAAGCTCTTCTAGATGAGTAAGTGAATTTGGTTGAGTTCTCGAATTAACTGGATCCTTTGTGGTCAAATGTGATATGGGAATTGTGTTATCATTGTTAAGATTGTTGGAACACTTTAATTGTGTGTTGTTGGTTCATTTCACTTTCTTGGTGACTTCTTGGTATGGTTCCCTACTTTGGAACCCTAAGTTGTTTAATTAAGCTAGTATTTATTACTTAGCATTTATTTGAAAGTCCAGCTGGTATTTGTGGTTGTGTCGGGCGATGTGAGATATTGTGATGGCACCGGCCAAGTCCATTATGGTGTCGACCATTGTTTTGCCCTTATTTTCCTCTTCCAGATCGGCCTTGGTTGAGACGTTTAGAGCATGACTTTGTGGCATGGCTCCCGCCCCTTGTGGCACATTACTTTGTTATTGGTTCCGGTACGGGGATTTCTCTTCAGCTTTCATGCTATTATGAAGATGATGATTTGTTGATTATTGAAGCTGCGCAGCGACCTTTATTTGGTTTATCAGTTTGGGAAAACCTTGGCTATATCCTTTGTTATGTGTTTATTTCCGCTGCTATCTGATATATGATAATTGCTATGTGTTATGTGATTTATTATTGATTATTGCATCATAGCATGTCATGTAGTTGCATTAGTAACTTATTGAGATTTATCTCACCCCCTTTCTTTTTATCTTTGTTTTTCCTTAACCCCCCCCCCAGGTGCTAAGGATTAGTCTCGCTGATCACGAGAAAGAGGACGTCGAGTGTGGATACATTCTTTTGGGGAAAGTTGTTATAGGTTGGTTTACATTATATAAATGTGTAACCTTTTGGGATAGTTGTACCAAACAATGACGTCATTAAGATCTGTACATTTATAGTCTGTTGGGCATAAACTTGTGGAAGTTTATGATAGTTGTATTTGGTTATTATCAAACTTGGATTTGTAAAACTTTGGATCATCACCTTTTGGTATCAAATGGAATTTTTAACTTCGGTATTTCACAATTTTGGTTTTAAGTCGACGTCCAGCTCGCGATCTCGGGCCCGCGGGGTTTGGGGTTGCGACAGTTGGTATCAGAGCTATGGTTTGGCTCTAAGTATAAGTCTAGGTGGACTAGTATGACCTAGGTGGGTAGTTGTGTTCGGAGTGAGTAACGGTTGATGTCTTATGCAGGTAATTGTTTGAAATGGCTAGAAAGAGAGCAGGCAAAGGCTCTAGTGGGGCACAGAATCCGAATGACACAAGGGAAGAAGCACGTGCTATGTTTCAAGGCATGTTCGAGGCGGCCATGAAGGCCATACATGATCAAGGTCCGAGGGTAGAACAAGCACCACCCCGTTATGGATTGGAGCAATTTCTCAAACTGAAACCGGTTGAATTCAATGGGGAACCCGATGTTCGGAAAGCTGAGTTGTGGATTGAGTCGATGGAGAAGATTTATGAGGTATTTGGTTGCACGGATGAGGACAAGGTTCGGTTCGCGGCTTACAAACTTGTGGGAGCCACCGAGCATTGGTGGAAGGGTGTTAAAGCTAATTGGGATGATACTTACACGGTTTATGCATGGGAATTGTTTGTGCGGAAGTTCAAAGAGCATTTCATTCCAGTTGTTGATCAAAACCGAAAGGAGATCGAGCTGCTCAACCTGGAGCAAGGTTTGTTGTCTATAGCACAATACTCGGCTAAGTTCACAGAATTAGCCCAGTATTGTGACTATTTGGTGAGGACCGAGGAGCAAAAAGCTATGAGATTCATTCGGGGATTGAAGACTTCCATCCGTACTCAGCTTATAGCCCAGAGGATTGTGACATTCCAGGATGCGGTGGACCGTGCCTATCTTATAGAGCAAGATATTGGGGAACATAAGAGGAAGACCGAGGTAGCCAACCCGAGTAAGCAAGGAGCGCAGAGCAAGTCACAACCAAGGATTGATAACCGAGGTAACTTTGGGGGACAATCTCAGTCTCGAGGGCAACAAAACCCAAGGAACCCGGGTACTACTTCCGGGAACCAAGGGAACCAAAACAGGAGACTTTGTTCGTATTGTCAGAGGGAAGGTCATTCAGAGGACCGTTGTTGGAAGAAACAGGGAAGGTGTACCAATTGTGGTCAAATGGGTCATTTTGCAAGGGATTGTCCGAGGAATAGAATTCAACCAACTGGGTTAGGAGCTGGGGCTCCTAAGTGTCAGAAAAGGGACGCTACAGGAAAGCCCAAGGTCCAAGGGAAAGTGTTTGCAATGAATCAACAACAAGCCACAGATGATCCTACAGTTATTGGAGGTATTATTTCTATATCTAGTGTGACGCACGAGCGTTAGTAGATCCAGGATCATCTCATTCATACATTTTGTGCAATTTGCTTCTTTACTAAATGCTGCATCTGAGTCTTTGCCCTATGTGTTAGAGGTGTCAACTCCAATGGGAGAGTGTTTGGTGACTGATAGAGTCTTTCGTGCGTGTGACGTGCTTATATGTGGTCATGTCTTGTGTGCGGACTTGGTAGTCCTTCCTATTCAGGACTTTGATGTTATTTTGGGTATGGATTGGTTGAGCAAGTTTCATGCTTCCGTTGATTGCCGTAGGAAAGTTGTTACTTTTTCTATCCCTGATATTCCTAAATTTGTTTTTGAGGCTATGCCTTTGGGTAAAAATATTCGTGTGATTTCCTTTGTGAAAGCGAGAAAATTATTGCATAGTGGTTGTGAGGGGTATTTGGCTAGTGTTCTTGATACTAGGAAAGAATTCCCTAGTTTGGAGAGTGTTCGGGTAGTTAGGGAATTTCCCGATGTTTTCTCTTCCGAGTATGATATGCCTCCCGATCGTGAGATAGAGTTTTGTGTAGATCTTTTGCTGGGTACAACTCCGATTTCAAAGACACCTTATAGGTTGGCTCCCGCAGAGTTGAAGGAGTTAAAGGTTCAGTTGCAAGAGTTTCTTGATCGAGGGTTTATACGCCCTAGTGTTTCCCCGTGGGGAGCACCGGTGTTGTTTGTGCGGAAGAAAGATGGTTCGTTGAGATTGTGTATCGACTACCGAAAGTTGAATCAGGTTACAGTGAAGAACAAGTATCCTCTACCTCACATTGATGATTTATTTGATCAGCTTCAAGGGTCCGTCGTGTTTTCCAAGCTTGATTTGAGGAGTGGGTACCATCAGTTGAAGATTCGATCGGAAGATATTCCGAAGACGGCTTTCCGCACCCGTTATGGTCATTATGAGTTCTTGGTTATGCCGTTTGGGTTGACGAACGCGCCGGCCGTGTTTATGGATTTGATGAATCGGGTTTTCCATCCTTATCTTGATTCGTTCGTGGTGGTCTTTATTGATGATATACTCGTCTACTCTAAATCTCGAGAGGAGCACGAGCAACACTTGAGGACAGTTTTATCCGTTCTTGCGAGGGAGCAGTTGTTTGCGAAGTTTAGTAAATGCGAATTTTGGCTCGAGAAAGTGTCATTTCTGGGCCATGTGATTTCTAAAGATGGGATTTCGGTGGATCCTTCTAAGATTGAAGCCATAGTGGATTGGAAGAGACCCGAGTCAGTGACCGAGATCATAAGTTTTCTGGGTTTGGCCGGGTATTACCGAAGATTTATAGAAGGGTTTTCGAGGATTGCTACTCCGATGACTCAGTTGACCCGGAAGAATGTCCCGTTTGAGTGGACCGAGAAATGCGACAAGAGTTTCGAGGAATTGAAGAAGAGGTTGACTACCGCACCGTTGACCTTGCCTAATGGGAATGACAATTTAGTAATTTATAGTGATGCTTCGAAAGAGGGTTTGGGTTGTGTTTTGATGCAGAACAGGAAGGTGATTGCGTATGCTTCGAGGAAGTTGACCCCTAGTGAACAGAATTACCTGACTCATGATATGGAGTTGGCCGTGATAGTATTTGCGTTGCACAAATGGAAGCACTACCTTTATGGGTGAGATTTTTACGGATCACAAGAGTTTGAAGTACCTTTTCTCCCAGAAAGAGTTGAATAATAGGCAACGCCGATGGATGGAATTGTTGAAGGATTATGATTGTACGATTTCTTATCATCCGGGGAAGGCGAATGTGGTCGCCGATGCGATTAGTAGAAAATCTTATGTGGCTTCGATGATGGTTCGAGAGTGGAAAATGCTTGAGGATGTGCGAGATTGGTCTCCTCGTGAATCGAGACATGGGGCTATTTTTGTGAATATTAGGGTATCTCCGACCCTAATTCAAAGAATAAAGGAAGCTCAGAAAGAAGATCCCGAGTTGGTGAAGATAATGGGTAAATTGAAGAAAAAGAACTTTGAGGATTTTTCTTTGAGTTCGAGTGGGGTTTTGACTTTCCGTGATCGTTTGTGTGTACCCGATGTTGGTGGAATAAAGAGGCAAGTTTTAGATGAGGGTCACAAATCGAGATATACTATTCATCCGGGTAGTACAAAGATGTATCAGGATTTGAAACAACATTTTTGGTGGAATAATATGAAAAGGGAAATAGCGGAGTATGTTTCGAAGTGTTTAACTTGTCAGCAGGTCAAAGCCGAGCATCAGAGACCAGCGGGACTACTTCAGCCGTTAGAGATTCCCGAGTGGAAATGGGAGCATGTGACTATGGATTTCGTTACGGGACTACCTCGCACCCGTAGGAAGTATGACAGTGTTTGGGTAATAGTGGATAGATTGACCATGAGTGCCCATTTCTTGCCTATTGACATCAGGTATTCGATGGAGAAGCTTGCGACCCTTTATATTGATGAGATTGTGAGATTGCATGGGGTTCCGGTTAGTATTGTGTCAGATCGAGACCCGAGGTTTACTTCTAGATTCTGGAAGGCGTTTCAAGAAGCTTTGGGTTCAGATTTGCGTTTTAGTACAGCTTTTCACCCCCAGACCGACGGTCAATCTGAGAGGACCATTCAGATTTTGGAGGATATGTTGCGAGCTTGTTCGATAGACTTCTCTGATTCTTGGGATTCGCACCTACCGTTAGTGGAATTCTCCTACAACAACAGTTATCAGGCTAGTATTGAGATGGCACCGTATGAGGCCTTGTATGGAATAAAGTGTAGATCGCCTATTTGTTGGAATGAGGTCGGTGAAGCGAAGATCGTGAGTATTGATTTGCTTCAGGATTCAGTTGAAAAGGTTAGAGTTATCCGGGATCGATTGAAAACAGCCCAGAGTCGACATAAGAGCTATGCAGATAACCGAAGGCGAGATCTTAGTTTTCAAACCGGTGATTTTGTGTTCTTGAAAGTATCTCCAAAGGTGGGTATTCGTAGGTTTGGAAAGAAAGGCAAATTGGCTCCGAGGTTTATTGGCCCGTTTGAGATTTTGGGAAAGGTTGGACTTCTAGCGTATCGTCTTGCGTTACCGCCATCTTTAGACCGGTTGCACAACGTGTTCCACGTTTCTATGCTTCGGAAGTATGACTTACGAGGAACGACCGGTTCGGATTTTAGATGCCAAAGTCCAAGAATTGAGAAACAAAAGCATTTCATTGGTTAGAGTTCTTTGGAGGAATCATCATATCGAGGAGTCGACGTGGGAGCTCCGAGATGAGATCGAGAGGAAATATCCGTGGCTTTTTAATTCGGGTAAGTCTCGTTAAAATTCGGGTCGAATTTTCTTTAAGGGGGAGTGAATGTCACGACCCGAAATCTAGGCTCTATTTTATTAGTAATAAATAATTAGTATTTATTTATTCGCTTATTTATTTTATTTAAATTATTATTTAATTAATAATTTATGTGTGCATTTTATGCGTTATATTAATTTATGCCTAGCATCTTAATTGGGTCATTTGTGCTAGTGTAGAAGTGTTGAATCCTAATAATTAGTGGGGAGTTGTTTATTTTGGGTAGTGTAGGGGAGGGGCCCTAATTGTAACATTTTGAAATAATCCCTCCCTACTCCCTCTCTTCTCCCTCACCCTATCACCCTCACTAACACTCCACCTCCATCTCTCCCAGCATACTCTTTTCTCTCTCTCTCTCTCTCCTCCATTTGTGAAGGTAAGCTTTCTTCTCCCTTCTCTCTTCATTTTCTTCATCTTCCCCTCATAATCTCTCATTTCTTAAAACATGAATCTTGTTTAGATCGTCGATGGGATCGTAGGAGACCAAAAATAATTGAAATCCATCAACTTTGAGAAATCCAGGTAAGTTGCTTTTCCCCCATTTTATGCTAAAATGTTCATATCATGTTTATATTATGCTTGAGGTGTTATATTTGAAGTTTGGAATTTATTTGGAATTTATTTTGAGTTTTGGTCAAAATGGTGATTTTAGGAATGTTGGGTTTGAATCTTGATCTTGGTTGATAAATGGTATTAATTGAGTCCCCATTCTAGTTATAAGTGTTTTTTGTTCATAGTTGTGTATATTGTAAGTCTTGGTTCCAAGTATTTGTGAAATGGTGAAGATTTGGGTTTGTTTTTAGTTTTTGATTGAAAATGGTAGAAACCCAGATTTTTGGCCGGAATTTGCTTTTCCGGGCAAGGAGGCGCGCGCACCCTCCCATAGGAGGCGCGCGCACCCTTAGGCCCTTCTTGAAACAAGACCTTCTGTCCATAGGAGGCGCGCGCACCCTCCTCTCCTCCAACCTTGATTTCCCATCTGTAGAAGGGAGGCGCGTGCATCCTTTTCTTTGAGGCACGCGCATCCTCAATTACCTTTGAGTGCATTCTCCTTCTGATCTAAGGAGGCGCGCGCACCCTCCCATAGGAGGCGCGCGCACCCTCTCCCCTGTTGAGAAATTTATTTCCCTTTTTGTCCAATCTTTCGAGGGCCATATCTTGTTCATCCGGACTCCTTTTAGGCGTATAAATTATCGTTTTAAAGCTCTCCTTAAGCTCTTCTAGATGAGTAAGTGAATTTGGTTGAGTGCTCGAATGAACTGGATCATTTGTGGTCAAATGTGATATGGGAATTGTGTTATCATTGTTAAGATTGTTGGAACACTTTAATTGTATGTTGTTGGTTCATTTCACTTTCTTGGTGACTTCTTGGTATGGTTCCCTACTTTGGAACCCTAAGTTGTTTAATTAAGCTAGTATTTATTACTTAGCATTTATTTGAAAGTCCAGCTGGTATTTGTGGTTGTGTCGGGCGATGTGAGATATTGTGATGGCACCAGCCAAGTCCATTATGGTGTCGACCATTGTTTTGCCCTTATTTTCCTCTTCCAAATCGGCCTTGGCTGAGACGTTTGGAGCATGAATTTGTGGCATGGCTCCCGCCCCTTGTGGCACATTACTTTGTTATTGGTTCCGGTACCGGGGATTTCTCTTCAGCTTTCATGCTATTATGAAGTGCTATTATGAAGATGATGATTTGTTGATTATTGAAGCTGCGCAGTGACCTTTATTTGGTTTATCAGTTTGGGAAAACCTTGGCTATATCCTTTGTTATGTGTTTATTTCCGCTGCTATCTGATATATGATAATTGCTATGTGTTATGTGATTTATTATTGATTATTGCATCATAGCATGTCATGTAGTTGCATTAGTAACTTATTGAGATTTATCTCACCCCCTTTCTTTTTATCTTTGTTTTTCCTTAACCCCCCCCAGGTGCTAAGGATTAGTCTCGCTGATCACGAGAAAGAGGACGTCGAGTGTGGATACATTCTTTTGGGGAAAGTTGTTATAGGTTGGTTTACATTATATAAATGTGTAACCTTTTAGGATAGTTGTACCAAACAATGACGTCATTAAGATCTGTACATTTATAGTCAGTTGGGCATAAACTTGTGGAAGTTTATGATAGTTGTATTTGGTTATTATCAAACTTGGATTTGTAAAACTTTGGATCATCACCTTTTGGTATCAAATGGAATTTTTAACTTCGGTATTTCACAATTTTGGTTTTAAGTCGACGTCCAGCTCGCGATCTCGGGCCCGCGGGGTTCGGGGTTGCGACACTTTATGCAATTATATCTGCATCGTATTAAATGCGAAGGACTTATGACTTGTGTACGATTGACATTCTATGACATGCTATCATAACCACCAGCCGTCATGGCCGCTCAACTACCCGAGGCAGTTACAAATGAGTATAAAAGACAAATCTCTCTTCTCTTTTATCTTTTTACCTTCTTCCTCGTTTGGAAAACTTTGTTTTTCTCTCTACAGTTCATTGTACTTTCTCTGTTCAACTTTCCATTACTTATTCACAGTCAAATATGGCACCTAAGAAATCCACTTTATCTATTGATGCTTCTCCATCTACATCTAATTGTATAAAGCTGGATATGGTATGATTTCTAAAACCCTTATCTCAGCATTTCAATTTTTTGTGTCCGCCATTGTTGAAGCTAAAAAGCTTGTTCATATTCTATGATATTTTCTTTCTTTTTCTTTGATTTCTTGGTTGGATACTACTTTTAAGTGCTTATATATGCTTATTACTTAGTTTATTTGTTGATTTCTGTTCAAATTTGGACAAAATCAAACTTTTGGGTTTTTGTTGTTCTACTCGTTTTTGTCAGATTATGGGTTCATGTTATGTTATTTGCACTTATGTGTTTAGAACTTTGTTAGAATTTTCTTCTTAGGATCATTTTGGTATAATTCTTTCATGATTTGGTTAAATTTTTGAAAATCATGTTCATACTTTGTTCTTGATGTTCTTGATGTTCTTGATGTTCTTCATGCATTCAAACCGTTTTACAAAACCTAGTATCTTTGATCCTTATAACATACATAGTAGTAATTAATTTGTGTTTTTACTTTTTGCCCTTCTTTATTTACTGCTTCATAGTAAGTAGATTGAATGGCATGTATATGTGGTTAGGATTCTCTAGATACGGTTTTGTGAGCTTTGCTCAACCCGCATGGTCTGATCCTCTTTGGTTCAAACCGCCCTAGTATATCAATTCTTTCTAACTTGATTATTTTCTTAGGATCCAAAAAACTTTGTACCCGGGTCAAGGATTTTAGAAAAAGAATTCAATCAGGATGTAGTTGGAAGGGAACTGCTGAGGTTATTCACAAAGTTCAAGATCAAGCCTCTGTTTAAGCTGGATGAGCTACGGTTTGTCCCATACATCTGTTCTGAGTTCTTTGATAATGGAATAAAGACAAGTACTCCTTTGTTGAATGGAAAGGGAGTTGAGATAAGAGATCTGGAGACCAATGAGATAATGATAGAAGATGCTATTAGGTCCAAGGTTTGTGGCAAAACCGTTGTTGTAACCGCAACCAAGGTTGGAGCCTTAGCCAACCTTGAGTTTTCTGGAGAGATGAGCCCCAGTAGTAAAATGCTGGCCAATACAACAATGGAACTGATTAGAGTTAGAAATTTCATAACTAGAAATTCGGCTAAGAAAGACATTGGAGAATTGATGACCCATATTTGTGACTTGGTTGATTGTGGGGTCATGTGCAAAAATGGGAATCACAACAACTTCACTTCTGAATAGTACAACTACTGTATGGCTATTTACAAGGGAAGGCGGCTTCACTGTCCCAAGATAATCATGAATGAATCGATAAATGCACTGAACCGACACCATGTAGACAAAGCCGCAAAGAAGTCAATGATCAAAATCCATTTTAGGCTACTCACCAAAATTCTGAACAATGACAAAGATATCTTCAAATTCTCTATGTCTAATCACTCATACTGGATGGCCCTAGCCAACAAGACAATTTTTGGAGATGCTAAGTTTGATGCATTTAGAACTAAGTTTGGATGGCGGTTTGCCCAAGCGATCTGGAATGCTGACCCTTTACCCGTCGCTGAAAGAGGCCATTATCCTAAAGCTCATTTGAACAAGTCAGGAAAACCTTATACTGGACAAATTGCAGACTTGGCTGAGGCAAGACGAAGAAGATAAGAAGCTCAGAAAGCTACTCTTGAGAGATTGGGATTGGAAAGTATTGCAAATGATGCTCTAGCCGAGGGGGAGGCAGTTATTGAAAAAGAACATGCGGTTAAGGGGGAGCCTGCAGTTCGGTCCAAACATGCAGCTCAACCTAAGGAAACCGCAGTATCTAGGAAGAGGAAAGGAAATGTTTCAATTCCTTTTAAAATCACCAAGGATAATTTGTCCAAGAACTCAATTGTTAGTAAACTTTCCCCTCCAAAACCATCAACTAAACCTTCTTCTACTTCTACCTCAATGCCTACCATCAAATTGTCTTTAACATTATCCAAACCGATCTGTCAAACTACCAAACCTCAACCACATCCCACCATTGATAAATCCATGCAGTTTGCAAGAGATGCAGCTGCACTCAAAGCTGCAACGGCAAAATCACTTGAACCCAAACCTTTACCACCAAATCTACCATATTAAATTAAACCTTCCCTCAAAGCGACATCTTCCAAACCAACCACTATTCAATTCACTCAAGAACATTTGGAACAATTTTTTAAAGCCTTACCATCATTTAAACCGATTGATGAAATCAAGCCTGAGCAGACCATAGTGTCTGAGGCTGCGGTTCAGCCTGAGCAGAACCTTGATTCTAAGGCTGCGGTTTTACCTGAGTAGGAAGATTCTCCTGAGGTCCTACCACTAAGGAAAAGAAGAAGGTTGATAAAGAAATCAGATTATGAGGTCCATTGGCAAACAAGGATACTAGGAGAAGAGGACTTCAGCAATGCATTTGGGAAGAGATACCACTCACCTCAAGAAGGCAGCTTTGTAAAGGAGTTGAAAGAACGGGCTGAAAAGATAAGTAGTGCTTCAGAACCACAATTAGAAGATAGTTCATCATCTCCTATCATTCAATGAAATCTTGAATTTGACTCACCTAAAAGGACTCTTTCACCGGTTCTATCCTTCCCCATTTCATCTCCGATCCAACCGATGTCAGTTCCTTCCACATTAATGGTTCAACCTTCGGTTTCACCACCAGTCAAGCTTGCCAAACAGTCAATCATAAAAAGGAAGCATGTTGCAGACGTGGTTCAATATTTGATGTGTTTTAGAGCCACAAAGTTGAAAGAAAAGCGTGCCAAAGCAGCTACCAAAGCCGAACTACTTGCTGAGAAGACATGCCGCAATTCTCCATTCTTCATTTTTCCTCCAGGTAACGTTCAATTCATTGCTAATGACATTATCTTATGTGCTGTTGATGAGCTTCTTGAAGCCATTTCTACTCATGTCCTAGCTGGACCTGATCTCCCATCATAGCCTACAGTTCGGTACGATCACATCTCTGCCCCTACTCTTTTCAACACTTTTAATGCACCTTTATCTTCCTTTCCTTTCAACCTTTCTAATTTCATTCAAGTTTTTCCTAGGCCTCCTTCATCTCAAACCTCACCTATTTTGATTCCAAATTCTCCAATTTCTCTCTTTGATCCACAAGAGTTAGAATTAGCTCTAAGTGTTTCTTTAGGAGAAAATCTTTTGGATGCCCATACAAGGTTCAAAGCCAAAACACCCATAGCTTCATCTTCCTCTCCTCAAACTGATGATAACATTTCCTTGTCTTCTAATAATGATGACATTCTTGACTATACTCCATCCGATGAGCCTTCACCTCCTGTCCAAACCTATTACCTTTTTCCCTTAAATGCAACAAATTTGGACCTTATCATTGCAGTTCAGAATATTCAGTCTCATCAAATGGATTTAATTGCACGGTTTGGCTCTCACTTAAGTTCTATTCAGACCGACATAGAAACTTTGCATGATGCCATTAAAGGGGACAAGAAATATGACATTTCAAGGAAGATGGATGAAAAACAGGATGCAATTCTCAATAATCAGTTTAAATTGCATGAGATGATTCAAGTCAACAAAGGGCTCTATGATTTGAAACTGGAAAGTGTAAATGTTAGACTGACATCTGTGGAAGAAAATCTCTCTAAACTGGCTAATGCACACAAAGGTAGTACGGTTCTTTTGAATGACAAGATAGATAGAATGGAAAAATGTTTGAAGAAAACGGCTTTAATTCGTCTTCAAGCCACTGACTTTGAGTTCGCTTCTACATTTGCGGCTGAAGAACCAACTACTGCTATTGGAGACCCAAGTGATGAAACCGCTCAGGTTCATCAAGCAGATGAAGCTGCTACTGAGAAGGATCCTGTCCATAATCAAGCTACATAGTTTACTTATGTTCTATTTATCTTGTTCATTTTTGTTATTGCCTATTATAATTCCTTGTACTTGTAACTTCCAAATTTTATAAGTGAATTATAATGAGAAGAATGCATTGTATTGCTGGTTTAAAAACATTGTTTATTCAAACTGCTTGTTTGTGGAACAATGCTTGCATTTTTCAAAACTCATGCACAACTTCATCATGAAAATATTTTATGTGCATTTGTTTTAAACATTCAGTTAAACTTGCATATATGATCTTCAAAATCATATCTTTATATATGCAGATGAATATCCTATCTTATCTATCTGTTCTTCTTTTCCTTTTATTCTAGATAGTTTAAGAATCTATGTTCAAGCATAGTGTGTGCATTGACTTGGGGCCTGCAGTTTCAAGAAAGCTATATTTGTTTATGCTATTACCAAGTGCAATGTTTGCTTAATCATTGTGTGGTAATGGCATCAATCAAATAGGGGAGGATTGTTAGGACTCACTATTTTGAACTGCCCTACTTGATTTGATTGAGCCATACCACGTGTCTTTTTATGAAATATAGGGAATATTTAATGAAGCTTTATACTTCAATTTTTAGATAAGTCAATTTCTAGATTTTTATTTGTCATAGGCTGAGATATGTTCGGTTTGTCCCTCAGTGGTTTGGTCATTCAAACCGCACTTGCTGTAATATTTAGCCGCCTGCATGGAGCCGCATAGTTCATGAAACTGCGTTCTGCAGTTTGATGAAACCACACTTCAAGTCCTTCGGAACCGCTCAGTTTATTGGGCAGAACCACAGATCATTTAATGAAGAATTCAAGTGTTGTCAGTTATTCTTCAAGAAAAACATTCCCTTTATAACCATAATGAAATGTCTTATGATTTGATATATGACTTCAAGTTAACTTAGAGTTTCTGCAAGGAATGTCGGTTTTGTCCATTAAATTCAAATGTTTACCGTTAGTCCTTTCTCTGTAACAAAGGACAATGTCAGATAGTGGTGGAACAACTACTTAGGACTACAAGACAAAACAAAGGACGACAATGATAACTCAACCAATGGGATTTTGACAGCAGCTGTACCTTCAAGATTTGGATCAGATATTTGTCCAACGGTCATAAGACTGCTCTCACTATAAATAGCCTTCATTTTTCAACAATGAAGGTTGCTGAGCTTCAAGAGAGAAAATTACCAAGTGTTCAAAAGTTTGCTTTGAAAATTTTCCCCAGATATTCAAATTTTCATAGATCTCCTTAGCAAACCCAGAATTCTTCATCAAGCTTCAAGCCAAACAACCTTCATTTCTCAGCCTTGTATCATGATTGTTTTCTTATGCTCATCTTCACTTAGATCTTTAGAGCATTTGATTTCTTTCTCACACACACACCCGAATTGTATGATCACATAGATTATACCATTCGAAAATACTGGTTTTTAGAATAGCTTTGATAGGTTAGATTGTATGTTTAGAGTTTAGATTCTTCTTTGTAATCTTGTATAATCTCCTCTAAATTATTACAAGTCTAGTAGCTATTAGAAAATCCTAGACTAACCATCTAGGTAAAGGATGTAGTTCATTCAAGAACGAACCTCTCCAAATTGGTGTGTGTGATCTTTAATTTTATGTCTTGTTCTTTACTTTCATGTTTGTGGTTTCTAACAAGTTATTACTATGAAATGATCTGAAAAATGACAAGTGTTTTCCTTTGATCTTTAAGTTTTAAGTATCTTGTGCATCTTATTGTTTTTCAACCCACTCAAGCCGCCCAACTCTTTATCTATCCATTTTAGACAAACCGCAAACCTCCTTTGTACATTTTATCCTTTTGGTTTACTGACTTGAAGCATAGTTGGCTTAATTGATATGTACTTGGTTGAATTTATAAGGGTATTTTTAGAAATAGTTGAAATCGCTATTCACCCCCCCCCCCTCTAGCGGTTCTATACCCTTGTTGCCCTCTGGGACCAACAAAGAACAAGTGCAAAAATTAAATCGCAGAAATGTAAAGAGCAACAAGTAAATGACACATAGCTTTTGAAATGTTTGATCTGTTAAAATATCTACGTCCTTTACCAAGATGGCCAGTCTTGGATTTTAAATGGAGATTTATATTGATCCTTCCTTGATTACAGATTACAGAGATGAAGCTTTGAATCAACAACCTATTTTCTATGAAGATCAAATCCTAGACTTAGACTAGTGTATCCCTAATGATGCAATCTATATGATTGATCAATCGGGATGAGTGTGTGTATTAAGAATCAAAAGCTCTTTGAAATCTATATGATTTAGAGCCCATTGAATCTTATGTGTTACAAGGCTTGATATTTGTAGATGAAGGTTTCTGGATTTGTTGAAGACTTGAAGGTTGTGCTTGAAGATTTGAATGATTATGAAAATCTTGAATATGATCTTCAATCACCAAGAATTTAAACAGCAATTTCTCTCTTGAAATCTCAGCAATGTTCAATGAAGAACTCAAGGACTATTTATAGGCTTGAATGAGAAACTAGCCATTTGAAATCTTGGAGGACAAGTTTGGAGGACAATGAGCTGTTGAATTCTGATTGGAGCTCAGTTTGAGTTGTTTTTTTGTTGCAGAGAGTAGTGGTCCAAGTCTATTATCATAACCATTAGATAACATTAGAATTCAAATTTGAAATTTGAATTTTGCAACGTTCTAAACTAACCAAAGGTTTTGGACACTAGTGTGACCATGAATAGGTTTAACCAAACTTGAGTTTTGAGTCTTCAGTCTTTGGTCTTCATAAGGCAACTGAGTGACTTGCGGTCATTTGAGAGTGCGGTCACTTGAAATGCGGTCACCTTGAGGTAAGGTCACATGTGACAGTTCAAAGTGTGGTCACTTGTGATCCAACTGAGTTCATTTTGAGGTAGGTTGCATTAGATAAATTTTCTTCAAAAAATTGAGGAGCCAATCTTCACAAGCCTAGAGAATCTAAAAATGGGCTTAACTAAATGAAGTATAAAACTTATTACATTATATCCTAAAATCCATAAAAGATAAAAGTATGTCATGGGATCAATCAAATTAATTAATATGAGTAGTTTATTATATGCATACTCAATAATCTCCTTCTATTTGATTGAGACTATTACCTACTATAATAAAGGATAGTTCATTGTACTTGGTAAAAACATGTTTCAAGAAATTAATTTTATTAAGTTCATTTACCAATTCAATGCACACACTTTAAGCCAGTGTCATAGATTTCAATTTTCCTATAAAGAAAACAAAAGATACTAATCCTAGAAGACAGAAATTAATTTGAAGGATTTCAAGAGAAGTAGGCATAGTAACTTAGAAAATCATCAAACACAAACAATACTAGCATACTCTAAAGAGATAAGCATTAACGAGATAGGAGTACAAAACAAACATAAAAATTGTTTTGTAACACAAATACCCAAACATAAAAATTGTTTCAAATAAAACAAACATCAATTTGCGGTTACTTTAAATGGTCTCAACATCAATAACATCATCATCTGAAAGGCTTGAAGTGAATAAAAAGCGGTAGGCAGGCATTTACAGTCCTGGAATCATGATTGAAACGTTGATTCCATCTTCTTTTTCATGATCCTCTTCTCCTTGAGCTAAGGTGCTTCCATGTCCTCCTTGATTGCTTCCGCGATTAAGCCTGTTCATCATTGTGTTGATTCTATTTGATAAGAGATCAACTTTGGTGGATTGATTTTCAATTTGATTGGTTTGATCTTGCATCGTGGCTGTCATAGCTTGGATCTTGGGCACAAAATTTTTAGCTACAGTCAACAGTCGTGTATTCATATTCATGGAAATGTTCTCCTTTAGAGATGTTTTAACCTTTCCCAACTCCTCCTTGACTTCTTTCTTGTCAACACCTAGGGCTTGGAAGTTAGTAGGGAGACCTGAGAGTTGGTTTCTTGTTGTTGTTGGACCAGTAACTACACTGCGGTAAGCAGATCTGTGGTCGAGTTGGTTTCTTGAATAGTGGGAGTCGGAGTAGGTAACCGTATAGGAGAGGCATAGTGAGGAGCTTGGAGACATCACCAGTGGATTTGGTGCAGTCATCTATATTCTCAGGGTCATCAATGACTTTCTCAGTCAGCTTATCAGTAGCGGCAACTTGCTTGTCCTGATCCTCCATTTGAACAAAAGTGGGGCTATCTATATCGGCTTCCTTGATTTTGTTTATTATCATTGACATTGTTGTCCTCAAAACTATCCTCATCCTTGTCAGTTTCATTACTAGCATCATTTTCACTATCACTCGTACTATCAGCATCATCTTTCACGTCTTTTGTAAAGACTTCCTTAGTAGACTCAGAGCAACTCTAAGATTTTTCAGAACTACTCTCATCAACTAGAGTCATTTCTTTTGTCTTTGATGCAGCAGGTTGTGATTTGAGCGTCTTCTTTGTGGCAGCTTGAGTTATAACAACTTCATCTTCAGATTCAGGTGAACCAGTAGGTGAGAAGGTAGGGGATAGAACCAAAACTGGAGGCTTAGAAACCTTATCCCTTTTTAAGGTTTTGATTAGAGAGTGAGGTATCTTCTTGAGTGGCCCCCCCTCAGAAGTTGCTTTGGTAGAGGGTTTGGATTTAGAAGGTTTAGATGATGGAATGGGTGCGACAGGTTTAGATGGGCAAAGAGGAGCTGAATACTTTGTCAATTTAGATTTCAAGTATTTTGAAGGTGGAGGAATTGCGGCAGCTTGAGATGGTTTAGGTTGAGAGGTGGGAGTAACTTTGACTGGTTTTGGTGCGGCAGCTTTGGAACTAGGAGATTGGGAGGTTGATTTTTCAAGGGAAGCAGCAGGTTCTCTTAATTTGATTCCACCAGAGTGATTAGTGGCCTTACAAGGCTTCATCTGCGCGGTTGATGGTGAATCAGTGACATTGGCTTTGCCTTTGACTGTTGTGGCATCCTGAGTAGTGAGCGATTCTTCTTCTTTGTTTGATCCTCCTTGTTTTTCTGGCTGTCATTCTTCATCATATCATATTCCTCTTAATTTCCACCACGTTTGGCAAGAGCTTGTTTGGTCAACCGTGGTGGTTCATATTCTTCCTTAGGATCAAGAGGAAGATATTTTCTATACAGATCATCACCAAATATGTTTCTAAAATTTGCTTTCACGTTTCCTCTTGTGAAAGTCTTGTTCTTTGAGATAGGAACAACTAGATCCTTCTTCATTTTCATGTACTCAGTCCTGATTTCAGTGAAGTGTTCTGATGCATGAGATAGGTGATGAACCTGGTGTTGGTTCTATACTTGGTCTTACCCTCATCCCTAGCATCCTGATAGGCATTCACAATTTCAACAATGGGGTTGTAGATAATTTGAACCCAATCCATCTTCCTTTCCAAGTATATAGCAGCTGACATTTCCCATTGAGAATGATTTAAGTTAGCCTTGTTTCTAGTTTTGCAACACCATGTTTGACCAACCAGATCGCAGATATGGTACATAACTTCATCAAAGTTCTTCCTTGGCACCTTGGTGATGTTTTTAGTGTTAACTAGCCTCAATGCTAAGACATTCAAATCTGCAACCTTTAGCTTTTTTGGATAGGCAACATTATCTTCTACTTTCAAATCAAGGACATTTACAAGGTCATATCTATCCACAGTCATAGTCTTTCCACCAACTTTAGCTCGTAAATACTTGTTTTCAAATCCACCTTCGTCAACCTCAACTTTCTCTTTAGAAAAATCATGCAATTGATCAACAAAAGCTGGAACTTGATAATCTTGATCCAGGGTGAACAGAGGAAGGATTCAAGAGGCATCAAGTCTCTTCACAATATTATGGCCAATTGAATCATTGTCCATTGATTCTATGTCTAGTACGAGGCCAGGGAAGAAATTGTTTATGTCCTGAAAGAAAACAAGTTAATAGTTTAGTGGAGTAGTTAGAGTGTGGTAACTTGACAATGTAAGATTGTGGTCAATTGCCTTAGATAAAAAAAATTGTGCAAGGGGACAAACACTTTGCAATTAAATCACAAACGAATCAAAAAGTACAAACAACAGATCAAATGTTAGGGTTATAAAATTTGGATCAAAAAGGTAGTTTCTCAAGAATTTGAAGAACACGAAAAACACCAAGTACAACGAAACCCAAATCTGCCAGAAAGTGTACCAAAAAAGGAGTAAAAACCGTATTTCAAGTATCATGGAACCCGATTAAGCACAAAATTCATACCAAGTTCATGAATAAACAAACATTGAACCTAGAAATCGAGGAGGGAACTTGGGAAAACCGAACACTATAAAACCCATTTGGGTAAATGTATTCAAAAACAAAGGGGAAACAAACATGAAATTATGAACTAGATGCATTATAAACAACAATATCCATAAATATCAAGATTAGAACACCATTTATCCAGGAACCAAGAGAATCATAACAGAATATGAAAGGGTTTTGGAAACCCGCTATGAATATGAAACTGAGAATCAAATATTCCAAAAATAGAAATGTTAGGGTTTAGATTTCATACCATTTTTGAGAGAATTGGTAGTTGTTGTTTCTTAAAGGATGATTTGGATGATTTTGATGATGGATCAGCCATTAAAATGTGACAGTAAGAGAGTCGAATATAAGGAGGTTATATAGAGAGAAAGTAGAGAGAATTTAGAGAGAAGTCAAAGTGAGAGTAGGAGATGCGATTGCAGAGTGGTGGAGATGGATAAAGCTGTAAGTTCAAATAGTGGAGGGGTGGAACATCAACTCTGCATTGTTCAAAATTTAATGCAAAGAGTCTTGTTGTCTTTTTTAGGTAGCCAATGACGGCGGACAATGATATGGGGAATAAAATAAATGCTAAATTAAATGTTCCCAAATGATTTGAAATAAATGTGAAGCGAGGAAAAATTAGAAATTACCTAAATACCCTTGAAGTAGACTTGGTCATAGCACCCTAAATATGACTAAGTTGAGGGACTTACCTGGGGTCCTTAGAATGTGGTAGGTGAGCATCGACCGTGTATGATGTGGTCGGTTGAAGCTTACCTTTCTCAATTATTACTTCTTCAAAGTAGTGAGCACATGCCATCATTTTCCAACATAGAAAGGTTTCTTTAAAACCTTGAATTTGATTGCCAACATGCAAGCAACTTTGATTATGCGATAGCTTAGGTAGTGCAGTCAGTTGAGGTTGCTGTCACTTGTGGATCAATGTGACCGTGGCTTTTACTGACCGTGAGTTATTCGACCGTGAGTACCTACTTGTTATTGAAATTAGAGAGAACACAAAACATTAGTACACAAAAACATATGGAAAAGTTAATTAGAGTTCAAGCATACCCATTTATCCTCTTATATACCTAAATCTTTTGGAATCAAGAGCCTTGGTGAGAATATCTGCAATTTGATTGTCAGTAGTCACATACTCAAGATGGATATTACCTTTTTCAACATGATCCTTGAAAATGTGGTATTTGATATCAATGTGTTTAGTCTTTTAGTGCATCACAGGATTGTTGGAAACAACAATGGTAGATGTATTGTTACAATAGATTGGATAGTTTTCTTCTTTGATTCCATAATCGACCAGTTGTTGCTTCATCCATAGTACTTGAAAAGAGCAGCTTCTAGCAGCTATATATTCAGCTTTTATAGTAGATACAGAGACAGGTGCTTATTTCTTACAGGCCTATGAAACAAGTCTATTTCTAAGGAAATGACATGTTCCACTTGTGCTTTTCCTGTCAATGGTGCAAGTTGCATAGTCTTGTAACGATCCTGCCCCGCGCAGAAACGCGATGAGTATGGGGCGAAACGCCAAACACGGGAACCGGCCAAATTTAACGGAGTCGCCACATTTGTTAACTTTTAATCCAACAAATGAAAATGGTTAGAGATTTATAAGTTCAGAGGTCAGGTTACGACTTGGGAAGTGTTTCACGTCACCTAAGTCACCTCGGACAAAGCCGAGTCTCCCTAAGTTTGTTAACCAAAATGTGCAAGTGTGTCTGTGTGTGTGTTTGAAAATGGGAGAAACTGACCTGTTGACAAAACCAGTTAAAAACTTAACAAAAGGGGTTACTTTGCAAATAGTTTAACAGAAAATGGGCAAAACTGGAAAAAAGTGCTCCCTGTCCAAACTAGCCGTATGGAAGGTTTAAACCACCCGTACGGCTCGTTTGGCCGTCCCGGGGTTTTTTACAGATTCATCAGAAAACTGTCCAGTTTCAGGCAAAACAGAGTGTTCTTGCTGAAACTGGACTGAAATGATTATTTTTCAGTTATTTTCTTTAACAAAAACATGGATTAAATCATCCATATGTCATTGATCATTAGTTGGACATCAAAAACAAAGGTTTTGGGTGTGATCAAGACAATCATTTGGGGAAATTTTGAGAAAAGTTGATGAACATGCCCTTTGGGGTAAAATGGCCATTTGATGAGTAAAGATTGAAACTTTACCATCAAAATGGACTTATTGTGCAAGATTACACTTTTAAGGACAAAAATATAACATAGAGATTGGATCTTTATGTCTCATAATTGATTATTTTTTGGCTAAGTCATGTTTGGGATGATAAAGATTGAAACTTTATCACCCAATCATGCCTCTCATGGCCAAACAAGAACAAAATCAACATGAAATTTAACAAACCATGATCATCCTTAGGTTTTATCCCATAATCACACACTAGGCATGAAGGGAACCTTGAATATACATATATAATCATAATATATAGCTTGAGAAGACAAGACTTGTATAATACATATATATATATATATATATATATATAGTGCTTGAAATGGACAAGTCTTGCAAGAATATAAATTTGCTTGAGAGGACAAGTCTTACAAGAATATAAACAAGAACAAGTAATATGATTATCAAAGATAAATAGAGTTGAGATGAAGATGACAATAGGATAAATATTCTACCTTTAAGCAAGATTGGGGTAAATCATTAATTGATTGACCCAAGTTTGCTTCTTTTTTCACTTAGAGATCATAGACTCCAAGATTTTCACTTAAACATGGATGGATCATTGTGTATTTTTGATTAAATGGGACTAAAGATGAGAGGGATGCTACTCTTGGTAGTTCTTCACCATCATCTAAAGTAAGCCACAATCTTTCACAAAGACCAACACTTAATTTTGTAGAGAGAGAACAATTTTAGGGAGTAACTTTACTTGAGAATTCTTGTCCAAATTAGAGAGGATGACCTCTCTATTTATAGGGGGAATTGGGTCTTGATTTGCTTATTGGATCATTTTTGTGCACAATAATGGGCTAGAAATTGGGTCATCTTGGTGGGCTTTGGCTAGGCAAGGGAATTGGTTGGGCTAGGCACAAGGTGAGGGAATAATGGGCTTCGGCCCAAGGGACAAGAAAGGGGGTGGGTGAGTGACACAAGTGGACTGATGACACCCAAACCATCCGTACGGATTGGGCTTTCCCGTGCCTAAACCATCCGTACGGCACACACTGGCGAGTTTTTCGGATTTTTCCATTTTTATTCCAAATTGGTCCTAAAGTTTTTTGTTTATTCCTAAATTACCCCTTAGCTTTATAATTTGATAATTTTAAGGATAGTGATCCGGATCGGGGTACTTACAAAGCCCCTCGGCAACGGTGCTTTCGAAGGAAGCGGGGTTGTCGATAAAAGAAGAATCCCGATTTGGTGAACTATCACGATGGGAGAGAAGTGACCGAAGTGGTCAAGTGGCTGGACCCTTATTTGTAAAGGATTCATACGTATCCCTATCCGAGGGAATCAAGCCGTTCGTAGTTCTGAAGGTGAGAAACTTTAAGGCTACTCAAACCTAAAAGTGACCATTAAGGTCGGGTGAGGAACTTGGCTTCTCAAACCTAAGGGTGACTATTCAAAGTCAAGTGAGGAACTTAGCGTCTCAAGCCTAAGGGTGACTATTCAAAATCGGGTGAGGAACTTAGAGTCTCAAACCTAAGGGTGACTATTCAAAGTCGGGTGAGGAACTTAGCGTCTCAAACCTAAGGGTGACTATTCAAAGTCGGGTGAGGAACTTAGCGTCTCAAGCCTAAGGGTGACTATTCAAAGTCGGGTGAGGAACTTAGAGTCTCAAACCTAAGGGTGACTATTCAAAGTCGGGTGAGGAACTTAGCGCCTCAAACCTAAGGGTGACTATTCAAAGTCGGGTGAGGAACTTAGCGTCTCAAGCCTAAGGGTGACTATTCAAAGTCGGGTGAGGAACTTAGAGTCTCAAACCTAAGGGTGACTATTCAAAGTCGGGTGAGGAACTTAGCATCTCAAGCCTAAGGGTGACTATTCAAAGTCGGGTGAGGAACTTAGAGTCTCAAACCTAAGGGTGACTATTCAAAGTCGGGTGAGGAACTTAGCGCCTCAAGCCTAAGGTTGTAGGGGAATATTTGTCATTCTCTCCTAGAGGAATAGGCATGACTCTTGGCGAGTTCAGAGGCGGGACAGGGTCAACTTGGGACATGGTCAACTTAGCTCTATTGGAGAGGGTCGACTTACACGGGACATGGTCAACATGGCTCTATTGGAGAGGGTTGACTCACACGAGACATGGTCAACTTGACTCTATGGAGAGGGTCGACTTGCACGGGACATGGTCAACTTATCTCATGGCGGAGGGTCGACTATGTAAACTGGTCAACTAAATGGTTGGACTTACGAACTACGGCCGGGGTATGGTCAACTTGGCTCTATTAGAGAGGGTTGACTAAATGGTTGGTCTTACGAAGAACTGCCGGGTATGGTCAACTTGGCTCTATGGGAGAGAGTTGACTAAATGGTTGGTCTTACGAAGAACTGTCGGTAAAAATGGTTTTCGTATCCTGAACTGACCACTCTGGGGGCGAAGGTTTTTTTTTTTTCTAACCTAAATGGTCACTCGGGGGGACTAAGGTTTCAATCTAAAGGGGTCACTCTGGGGACGAAGGTTTTTAACTTGAAGGGTCACTCGGGGGACTACGGTTTTAACCTAAAGGGTCACTCGGGGGACGAAGGTTTTAACCTAAAGGGTCACTCGTGGGACGAAGGTTTTAACTTAAAGGGTCACTCAGGGGACGAAGGTGTCAACCTATAATGACTATTCTAAGTCAAGGTTTGGTTTGGGTCAACACTACTCTACGGGACGGTTGACACATTTTCTGACACCGGGGAAGAGCCTAGGGGCGACCTTTAAGGCGCAAGACTTTGGAAAAATCATTTTAAGAAGAGGTCAAAATCATTTTGCTTGAAACATTGTTTTGATAAATGATGCCAAATGGCCAAATTTGAAAATGCTTACTTCTAAAGGCAAATCTTTTAACGAAGCATGTTAGTCAAATTTTTGATTTTAGCTTAACCGCGAGGTTTGTTATGCATAAAGTCCTTTGGATTTGGTCCATTCGTTGAGAATTAACCGTTAGTAAGAAATCTGCTTGTCACTGTTTATGGGGATAGCCCCAATGTCATCTTTGTCGCTGATGACGGGGTAGCCCCATGTCTTTGTCGGTGTCGGGGTAGCCCCATGTCTTGCCGTCGTTGATGCGGAGGTAGCCCCATGTCCTTTGTCCTTTGAAGTAAGGTTAGGAACCCATCCCTTTTTCACGACGCACCCTTTCTTTTGCCTAGGCCGCCCTTTCGGGTTTTCAACCTAGCGGGCATCTCTTTTTGCGTCTTTTATGGCACACCCTGTTTTTTTGCCTAGGCCGCCCTTATGGGTTTTCAACCTAGCGGGCTACTTTTTTTTGTGCCTTTTTCTTTCTTTTCCTTCTTTTTTATGAGTGAACCAGCCGACTCAATATAACGGGTATCAAAAGTATTTTCTTGGAGGAAACATGCAAGGGCATTTTATTTGGGAGAGAGTCCCTTTTTGTTGGTGAGCTCTTTGAGCAATGTATCATGAAATGGGAGGAAGCCCTTGCTTGACATAATACAAGTATTTAGCTCTTTCCTAAGATGTTGAGAAGAAGACTTGTCGAGACATTTGAAATTTGCCTTGGTCAATATCATCGAATGATTGCTTGAATGGACCGTGTTCATTATTAGGTCAAGTTTATAACAAGCAATCATCCTTAACATGTATAAATGTTGTGATCAATTAAGATTAAGATTCGATCAATGGCAAGATCAAAAGGTGTTTACGGGGAGATTGGTCATTATCTATGAAATTCGTCATTGATGGGACCAAGGGAAGAGAACCGAGTCATTTTGGGAGGATCGAGGTTTGATGGATTCATTTCATGCTGTGACCGGACCCGAAGGTTTCCTACGTTCCCCTTATTTTGAGGAGCTCAGGTCGCCGTAGTTCGGCCCTTTTGCCATCTTTTGCTGGGGTTGGCTTTCTTTGATGTTGTCTCGGAGGATGTTGTTGCTCTTTTGATGTAGATCACTTTGCTCTGTGGTGAACTCCTTTTGAGGTGAGTCCCTTTTTTATTTTCGTTTGAGATAGACTTCCTTCCTTGCGGACCCTCGGGGGTGGACTTTGCGACGAGCTTTTGAGGCGAACTTCCTCTTCACATATATTCATTTCCTTTTCTTCTTTCCATACATTCATTTTTTCCTCTTTTTTTTTTTTTTTTTTTTTAGGGAGAGGGGAAACATTAGCCCCAACTTCCTATCTTGGGCATTGGCTCATTTGTGGCCCCTTGGTGGCATGTCTGTCATTTTTGGCTTTGACTTTGAAGATCCGGGAAGCCCTTTGCTTGGTTGAGCGCACGCGATCCCGGTTGAATCTTGGTGGTTGAGCAACAACATCCTTGCCTTTTCATTGTCTCGGGATGCCTTTGATGCTCATCAAGGATTTGTATAGGAAAGGTGTATCGGGTTGTGTATCGGGGAAGGCTTGCCATTAATGGTTTCTTCATGCCAATTGATCACAACATTTATTCACATCAAGATTAATTGTTTTCATTTAGCATTTTTCATTTGTGTTAGGTCCATTCGTCCTTAATGAGTCGTCATTGACTAATACGCTTAGAAGTCAATTCATCATTTTAGGGACTTAGCAATCAATTGATAATAACAAGCAAGGTAATTTCAAGAGTAAATGTGTATTGCAAATAATGTCCCAAGTCTAGAGAGAAGAGAAGAAAAATGACTCTTTTATTTAGATAACTTTGTACATACATGTCCAAGTACGGACCTCTGCAAAAATAAAAGGACATAGTCCGGGACGGACTTTTGATGAAAATCTAGATCCAACGAGGCTGGAAGACTCATCTCTTTTTTTTTTTTTTTTTTTTTTTTAGGGATGGGTTCCCATGAAGCACGATGATCAATTTTCTTCCTCAATTGTTGGAGAGGTTCTCGGCGGCATATTCCATGTCTTCCACGGGGAACTCGGGTTCCATGTCATCGGGAAAGATGTCGCGAGGTCTCCATTTGGCTTGGCGTTGTAATTGCCGGATTTGTCTACTCATGAGTTGGGGGTTTGCTTTGGCCATCTCCTTTTGGTGATTTCCTTTCAAGGTGCGTAATCTCCGTGCATTGGATTCGGCGAGAGTACGGATTTCCCTTTGATGTAACCGCTTTGGGCCTTCTGAAGCTCGGGCTTTTTCTTGTTGTTCACATGGATGGTTGTCTCGGACGCCAATTCAGATGTGGGCTCCTTGGTCGATGTTTCCAATGGACAAGGCCGCAAAGGACTTTAGCATATTAAACCTCAAGGTGAAATTATAACGGGATTTGAAAAGAATGCTTCGTTAGCAGATTGACCTTTTAGGAAAACATGATCTTTTATTTTGAGAAAACTTGATCTCCATCTTTTTTTTTATGACACGTTTTCATTTCGAGTGAAAGACTCACACACACTTTACACGAACTTTCGACAAGGAAGTAATAATAATAATCTATTAAGAAAACTGACAATGTATTCAGAATGGTCACCACATGGCATCAACCGGGGAGTCAAGACTCTAACTAAACCTAACAGGCATCTTTTCTTTTCTTAAGGGCTTATCACACATCCTAACAATGGACTTTGACTCTTCCTAAGGGGAGGTTGATGGAAGGGGTTTTGAAACTTCATCCTCTGTTATGCCAACAACGGCACCATTCATTTCCCAATCCGAGGTATTTAGCCTTTCAGACATTTTCTGTGCCACTGATCCTTTCCAAACGCCTTCCGTCATTTCGGCTTTGCTGATTTTAGGAACCACCACCTTGGACATTGATTTTGTCAACTTTCCCAAAACAAGCTCTCCCACTTCATCAATCATGAGCTCATTTTTCTTGGGGCAGACACCGCTCCATTTTTCCTTCACATCAATCACCGGAGTTCTGAACTCGGGGAATGTCATGGGATTAATTCCACGAATTCGAGCATGTTGACACTCGGGTCATTGGCTGTATCGGGGGCGTGGGGGCGTTCAAGCTTTCCATCCTCAATCAGACCTAGAATGATACGTTTCACAACATAGCACTCGTCGGTATTGTGCCCATGGCAATTGTGGAAGGCACACCTTTTGTTAACATCGAGGTACCTCTCAGGTTTTTTGGGTTGGAAGTTGACAAGAGGCTTTGCGAGCCCTAGCTTAACCAGTCCCTCAAATACCTTGCTTATGGGCATTCCGAAATCCTCAAACCTTATGGAGTAGGGTTTGGGTTGGCGTTTGGATTTTCCTTTATCTTTGACCGAAGTGTGGTGGTGATGAGAATTACCGTCGCTCGAGATAAGGGTCTTCTCATATTCAGTTTACTTTCTCTTTCCCAATAACCCACCTGACTGAGGTGCAACATGAGGAATCTGTGGAGGCGCAGGGGCATAGGCGTACTCATAACCTTGGTTGCTCACAGGAATATACATTGGAGGCATGCAAGGAGCTTGTGGTCCGAAAGGTCTTGGATTGTAGAGTTGATACGGGCTATCATAGAATCCAATGGTTGGTCGAGTACCCACGTATGGTGACTGAGTTCTTGGGATTCGGTTGGCGATCTCAAACCGGGAAAGGGTGTAATTAGGGAGATATCGTGGGAGTGATGGTTGAGGCATGGCCGGTGTGAATGGTGAGACATGGGTATTTTGAGTGTATTGTATTCGGGGATTTATGGGAGGTAACCAATAGGGAATGTTGGATCCGGGGTGAGGCGGAGTGCAGGGAGCTTGAGTAGGAGGTAAGCTTGGAGTGGGAGGTGAGCTTTGAGTGGGAGGTATGCTTTGAGTGATGGTATGTTGAGATAGAGAATGGGGGAATTTGGTGTTTTCGCAAGGTTGAGGGGGCGGGGTTTGGTTACGATTTGGAAGCTGGGTGATTTCGACCTCTTCCTCATGGTCAGCAACCTCAATGAAGGACCCATCGGTTTGAAACAAAATCTTAACACCTTTCTGTCCCATTGACTCGAAAAACTGATCACGTGCCTTTTCGTGGCGTTTCCTGGTAATCTCTTCCCGAGCCCTGAAGGCTTCTAATGCTTGGAGAAACTCTTCTTTGGTTGGACTGTTCTGGTTATCTGCGGAATCACTCTCCCAACTGCTTTCCTCTGAACTGGTCATTCCAAGGTACCGAAGTGGAGAAGTTGTAGCGACTGGGGAACTATCAGACTCCGTGCTAACCAAGCGGTGACACGGTGCTCTTTTCCATTTCATTCTTGCTGTGGTGGGAAAAAAGGGTAGTTTAGACTCGGGTAAACATTGGGTGAATGCTTGGGCCAGAGGCTATTTTGAGATATTTGACCGGGCTGAAGTTGCCTACGCTCCCCTCAATATGAGAGAGGGGGTCCCACGTAATGAGAGGCTCAGGTCACCGTAGTTCGAATGGGTTTAGAATCTTAAAAGGGAAAGACGATCATGACTGACTTCTTAGAGGGTAACCGGAACCCATCCAAGGACTTGACTGGCTTTCTAGGGGACTATTCCTATAATTTAATGGGGATCCTTGCGGGGAACCTAGGGGACAACTGCCTAGGCGTTTCAACATGAATTTTAACTGGGGACCTAGGGGACAACTCCCTAGGGTTTCAACTGGAATCTCAACGGGGACCTAGGGGAAAACTGCCTAGGGTTTCAACTGGAATCTCAACGAGGACCTAGGGGACGACTGCCTAGGGTTTCAACGGGAATCTCAACGGGGACCTAGGGGACGACGGCCTAGGGTTTCAACGGGAATCTCAACGGGGACCTAGGGGACGACGCCTAGGGTTTCAACGGGAATCTCAACGGGGACCTAGGGGACGACGCCTAGGGGTTTAACGGAGGTCTTGAAGGATAACATGGATCCTTCCAAAGGCTTAATGGGACTTAACGGAGGTCTTGAGGATAACATGGATCCTTCCAAAGACTTAACGGACTTAACGGAGGTCTTGAAGGATAACATGGATCCTTCCAAAGACTTAACGACTTAACGGAGGTCTTGAAGGATAACATGGATCCTTCCAAAGACTTAACGGGATTTAACGGAGGTCTTGAAGGATAACATGGATCCTTCTAAAGACTTAACGGGACTTAACGGAGGTCTTGAAGGATAACATGGATCCTTCCAAAGACTTAACGGGACTTAACGGAGGTCTTGGAGGCAAGAACAAAAACGAGGTCAAAATTATGCAATGTGCAATTATTTATTCATTCATGTTTACTTAAAACGCATTTTTATTCCTAAATCGTTGGAAAAGATTTCTCTTCTTTTTCGCAACTATTCTCAATCCTGGATCAGTGAAGGCCATCACTATGCCTATAGTGTAACGCCCATCCTTAATCTCGTTAAATATTTGACTTATTTGTTAAATTCTTGACTTGCTTGTTAAATTCTTGACTAGCATATTTATATGCTATTTTATTTAAGTTAATTATTTAATTACTTTAGGAAATTAAGGTGGTTAAATGTCAAAGTTGAAAGTTTAGGGGCCTTTTTGTCAAAGTTAGAACTTGAGGGGCCTAGTTGCAATTCTTTGAAAGTTTAAAGTATATCTTGTGTTGTTGCCTGAGAAAGGCAATTGATTCTAAAACATTCTCGTACTCTCTCTGGTTCTTAAAAGCTAAGTTAGGATTCTTCCTATTCTCGACTCCTCGAGCTTAATTATCCCTCCGTTCGTGATTCCGGTCCCGGATAAATATTCGTGGCGTTGAATAGAGCGTTTCCTGCCGATCAGAAATTAATTTGGGTCAACTTGATTTTTGACTAGGTAAGTTATTGACTCCCCCTTACTTGTAATAACATGCATATATGTTATTCCCGCTACTTGTTCTTGTTAAAATTGTGTTTTGGGCAATTTTTGTGATACTTGTAAAATTGGGACGAAGGGAGTATTTCTATACTAGTATAGTACAGAGAACCTAAATCTAATGGGTTTGCAAATTGTTAAATTATACTCCTATTCGTGAGATGGTAAAATAGTAACTGGATTTAAATATTATTAGAAAAATTGTATCATTATTTGTGGTACGGGGAAATGAATGGAAGTATCTCTAAATGGGTATATTAGTATAATATAAAATTGTACTTATACTTTTGGGTCGGTGAAATATTAAATTGGAATAAAAGGAAATTGTCCTATTATTTATGGGACGGTAAAAGAAATGAATTGAGCTTGAAATAGGTGTTAAGAAAATGTTTGTATACTCCTGGGTGTATTAAAATGTTAATAAAAAGTTACTCCTACGCTTGGGACGGAAAATTTCTTAACCTGGGAAAGAAATAAAAATTTCGCATTTTGGCACCTTGTGCGACCGCACAAAAACCCTTGGGCGACCGCCCATCTTTCTGAAAGGTTTTTCAAAGGAATTGACCTGCTTGTGTGCGACCGCACAGGCCATTTTAGGCGACCGCACAGTTACCTTAAAAACAAAATGTTGTTTAAAGTTTGTATAAGTTGGAAGTAACTCTAGTTAAGGTATATAACCTTAGTATAAGATGTCCTAGCAAGTGTTGTGACACCTTAGGGGCATCAGAACTTGGTTTTAAACGTGAATACTCATTTAATTAAAATGAGAATTTAGTCTTGTACATGAACACTTATAGAACTCAAATGAGAACTTAAGTATAAGAGTAACAACTCTTTTATATGTCTTGAAAGTGCTATGAACAAGCACTTATGTGTTATGCTTGTCTTGAAGCCAATGATTGTGCACCTTAGGGGCATTAAAACAATGACTTGAGATTGAATATCCTATGTAGGGGATTAAGAACTTGTAAGTATGAGTTTTATAGCTCATTTACTTAAATTGAACTCGAAGTATTCTTGGTCTAGGTTGAGGGTACTACCCTAGATAGCCTAGATGAGTGTTATAGAACACTCTAGTACTGAAAAATAGTCCCTTTGTGAACAAATGAAATGTGGATTTGAATCATAATTAAATGATAACTTGAGTATAAGAGTAGTAACTCTTTTATGGTCTTGAAGTTAATGTTGTGTAGTTTAGGGGCACCAACTAATGTCTTGGCTTGATTGTCCTAAGAAAAGGATTTGGAAAATAGTACGTGAAAGATGTATAATTCATCTTCCTAGCTTGAACTCGAAGTATAAGATGTTTAACTCTTGTACATGTTTAACCATCCAAAGAAATGGATTGAGAACTTGGATATAAGATGATAAAATCTTGTATATGTATTGAATGTCTTGTATGTCTTGAATGTCTTGAGTGTCTTAAGTTGAGACATCAACTTGAAGTATAAGACAATAAAATCTTGTACATGACTTGAACATCCAAATAATTGGATTAAGACTTGAATATAGGATTATAAAATCTTGTACGTGCCTTGACACCAATATATGTGTATGGCAATAAACTTGAAAGAGTCTTGATGTGTATATGCAAATCTTGCATATATTTACTTGATAGAATGTGGCTTCTTGATTGATCGGTACATGGTATGAATAACCAAAGAATTGGGTTATGGAACTAGATAGAGAATGATTAACTCTACTACATACTTGAACTTGATACGTGTATATTGGAAGTGCTATAAATAAGCACTAAAGTGTAAATGATTTAGTTTTAATCGTGTATATACTCAATGAAGTATATAAAATATAAAGAAGATATCTTGTCTTGAAATGGTTTCTAAAGAAAATAGGGACTAGTGTAATATGAAGATAATTCATATAATCGTGAATACTACGATTTAAATTAATAAGAATGATTACAGAACACAATATGTGTTAGAAAATGTATTCGATTACTAACGATACATATACGTGAAGTATGACTGTGTCTAGGTACAAGGTGACCTCTTCTACTATGTGTTTAGAGTCTAAGGTGTTGGGCTCTACTTGATAGTAAGGGTATCGTGATAGACACTTTAATGTGTTAAACGTGATATGAATATGTACTTGCAAACTTGGCATGTGACAAAGTGATATACCCTACTACTTGACTGAAGTCTGTTATTAATGGACTCTTACTTGGATTGATCGTGTTACATGGACACCTTATGTGCCAGTGTTATCTTGGTTTGTATTCGCAATAATTGCGTATGGATACTTGTATTCTCGTGAGCACATGATACATAATTACATGGTGCATATTCTCGTGAGCACATGATACATGATTACATGGTGCATAAAGAATAGTCCACTAATAAGGGACTGAGTTCTGTTCTCGTAGTTCAAGTAAACATCTACTTGTGCATTCTTGTGTGAGTCCAGCTGGTTCTCCTTGCTTGTTCGAAAATATATAGGTTCACGCTTGTCGCGAGAGCTAGGGTTTAAGTGACAATCGGGTCCCTATGTATTTCCGCCTGACCCCTTACTACCGGCCATAGTAAGGGCATAGCTTCCTTGGTTAGAGCAATAAGCCTGACCTAAGTGAATGTGATTGTCTTGAACACCTCGTGGATCTTGTTCTTGTGGATGACACTGGTTACCAGGTCTTCTTATATACTGCACAGCAGTTTCTTGTTCTTGTTCTTGGTTGTCCTCAGCTAGAAAAGCATCGACAACAAATGGTATTCTTGGGAGGAATAAGGAAGGATTCAGGTAAAAATGCGTGATAGGCCTATGTGCATCTTGGTGAGTTGGTCTAGCCTCTCACTCTACTTGACTACTTGTTACCTGAACCTTTCTTGAGCTTGATTACTTGTTGAGTTGGCTTAGCCTCTCCTATACTTGTTACTTGATGATACTTGATATATATTTAGTTGAGTATCTACTTGTATTGCATGATAACATGACATATATTTGCATGTTAATAGCTTACTGAGATTTATCTCACCCTTTATTTGTTTAATTGTTTTCCACCCCCAGGAAAGCAGGGGATAGTACCCAGTGAGGCTCGACTTAGCTGGGAACTTACTCAGCAGGATATTCTTGTTCGAAGTTAGTGTCCTTTTATACTTTGGTAAGGACGATCTTGTATGAGTTAATAAACTCTGGGCTTGTATGGGGGTAGTATTTGTTGTCCCTAGACAGTTCTTGTTGCTAGCTTATTTGCTAGGCATGTCTTCCGCTGTATGTAACCATTTTGGTTTTAATTTTCTTGGTCTAGAACTCGTGTGAGCTATCTTAGCTCCCTACTCTTGAGTATATATATCATGTCAGTTTTGTTTTTAACAGGTATTGTTCCTGTTTCCCGTTAGTTTCTTGTTTCTTGTTAGTTACGCGCACCAGGTTCGAGGTTCTATTAGGGAATCCCGGGACTTGGGGCGTGTCATATAGACCCCTCATTTTTCACCTGTATTGCACACTCCCAAGGACGGACTATCCCGGGCGAGGGTCCTATAGGGCAAGCGGCTTCCACCGACCAAAAGAAACGAACCTAGGGTCTAGTACGTCGCAAGGTTCCCAATACACGGGTCATCCTAATCATGATTAAGCCCCAGTCGGGATCGAGACTTTTTTCCGAAGGCTGCACCGATATTCCGACATGACCCCACTTTAAATGGGGTGTCTCAATCCTTGACCATGGGCTTAAGGATGATTAAAATGACTAGCACATTAGGGCTTAACGACACGGTGTTACCCTATCCTTAGCACATGACCTTCACTAATTGTGGTCATCATTAACACACGAGTTAAAGGCTGGTTAGGCCACACTTGCATTACATCAAGGAGTCACAACTCGAGCGTTAACTTGGCCACAATTAACTTTGGAGACGTATTAGGGACGTGGTAACGTGAACTAGACCAAAAACCAACCATAGTCACGGTATTTATGTGTCACGGACATGTGTGGTTGACTCGGCTCGGAAGGGGAGGTGGAATGGACCCGTGCGCGCATTGAAAGGAACAAGAGCGCCCAACAAGCTGCATCGTGGCATCCATCCCGGGTTTAAAGGGAATTTGGAATGTGCACGGTCAAGTGCGCGTGGTGTGAAGTCATTCTATGCTCATTTTTGAGTAAAAAGAGAGATTTTCAATTCGTTTTTCGATAGCATGAGCATGGCATAAGCAAGATATGAACAAGCATGGATTGAGAAATTTATACACAACAAATCAAGGAATATAAGCAAACAAAGACCAAAACTTGTACATGTACCAAGTTGTGCACAACAAAGAATTTTGAATCAAACTTTCGCAAAAGAAATATTTTACATTGAAACCCTTTTGTACAAAGCAATTTGTGCAGAACAAGAAGACTCAAGAAAAACCCTTACAAAAAGGTTTATGCACGATGAGGTTTTGGAAACCATTTTATTGACAAAAGATCATGCATAACCAAGTTTTATCACCTTTTAAAACCAAGTTTTGGATAAAAAGAATGAAGGTAATGTGCACAAGTAAGACTGTAAATTTGGAATCTGGACAAGTAGAAGCAGAGGGGCACCCAGAATGTTGCAGCCCTGCACCAAACTGTTAATTGGCAACATTCTGGCCCCTACCCAAAGTAGCCGTACGGCTAAAGCAAGAGGGTGAAGATTTTTCTCAGTTTCTCCAACTTCTGATCATCAAGCCCCAGTTTATTTTATTTCCAGAACGTATGTACTCAAAACAGTTCAAACAGAAACATCAAACACACACAAATATGCAAGAAGTCAACTAACGGGAACGGGAGTTTGACCCACACAAGAATGCCCCCGAATCTTCTAGAAAGAAGTCCGAAAGCACTCTAATCCCCAGCGGAGTCGCCACTGTAAGGATCCCGACCCGCGCGGAAACGTAATGAGTATGGGGCGAAACGCCAAACACGGGAACCGGCCAAATTTAACGGAGTCGCCACATTTGTTAACTTTTAACCCAACAAATGAAAATGGTTAGAGATTTATGAGTTCGGAGGTCAGGTTACGACTTGGGAAGAGTGTCACGTCACCCAAGTTGCCTCGGACAAAGCCGAGTCTCCCTAAGTTTGTAACAAAAATTTGCAAGTGTGTCTGTGTGTGTGTTTGAAAATGGGAGAAACTGACCTGTTGAGAAAACCAGTTAAAAACTTAACAAAAGGGGTTCCTTTGCAAATATTTTAACAGAAAATGGGCAAAACTGGAAAAAAGTGCTCCCTGTCCAAACTAGCCGTATGGATGGTTTAAACCATCCGTACGGCTCGTTTGGCCGTCCCGGGGTTTTTTACAGATTCATCAGAAAACTGTCCAGTTTCAGGCAAAATAGAGTGTTCTTGCTGAAACTGGACTGAAATGATTATTTTTCAGTTATTTTCTTTAACAAAAATATGGATTAAATCATCTATATGTCATTGATCACTAGTTGGACATCAAAAACAAAGGTTTTGGGGGTGATCAAGACAATCATTTGGGGAAATTTTGAGAAAAGTTGATGAACATGCCCTTTGGGGTAAAATGGCCATTTGATGAGTAAAGATTGAAACTTTACCATCAAAATGGACTTATTGTGCAAGATTACACTTTTAGGGACAAAAATATAACATAAAGATTGGATCTTTATGTCTAATAATTGATTATTTTATGGCTAAGTCATGTTTGGGATGATAAAGATTGAAACTTTATCACCCAATCATGCCTCTCATGGCCAAACAAGAACAAAATCAACATGAAATTTAACAAACCATGATCATCCTTAGGTTTTATCCCATAATCACACACTAGGCATGAAGGGAACCTTGAATCACCTCATAATTTGGTTCCAATATACATATATAATCATAATATATAGCTTGAGAAGACAAGACTTGTATAATACATATATATATATATATATATATATATATATATATATATTGCTTGAAATGGACAAGTCTTGCAAGAATATAAATTTGCTTGAGAGGACAGTCTTACAAAAATATAAACAAGAACAAGTAATATGATTAACAAAGATAAATAGAGTTGAGATGAAGATGGCAATAGGATAAAGATTCAACCTTTAAGCAAGATTGGGGTAAATCATTAATTGATTGACCCAAGTTTGCTTCTTTTTCACTTAGAGATCATAGACTCCAAGATTTTCACTTAAACATGGATGGATCATTGTGTATTTTTGATTAAATGGGACTAAATATGAGAGGGATGCTACTCTTGGTAGTTCTTCACCATCATCTAAAGTAAGCCACAATCTTTCACAAAGACCAACACTTAATTTTGTAGAGAGAGAACAATTTTAGGGAGTAACTTTACTTGAGAATTCTTGTCCAAATGAGAGAGGATGACCTCTCTATTTATAGGGGGAATTGGGTCTTGATTTGCTTATTGGATCATTTTTGTGCACAATAATGGGCTAGAAATTGGGCCATCTTGGTAGGCTTTGGCTAGGCAAGGGAATTGGTTGGGCTAGGCACAAGGTGAGGGAGTAATGGGCTTCGGCCCAAGGGACAAGAAAGGGGGTGGGTGAGTGACACAAGTGGACTGATGACACCCAAAACGTCCGTACGGATTGGGCTTTCCCGTGCCTAAACCATCCGTACGGCACACACTGGCGAGTTTTCGGATTTTTCCATTTTTATTCCAAATTGGTCCTAAAGTTTTTTGTTTATTCCCAAATTACCCCTTAGCTTTATAATTTGATAATTTTAAGGATAGTGATCCGGATTGGGGTACTTACAAGTCTGCATCTGAGTAACCTATAAGATCAAAATTCGAATCTTTGGAGTACCAAAGTCTAAGGTTAATAGTCCCGGATAGATATCTAATAATACGTGTTACAGCAGCAAGATGTGCTTCTCTAGGATCTGCTTGATAGCGAGCACAAATACAAACACTAAACATGATATCAGGTCAACTAGCAATTATGTATAGGAGAGAGCCAATCATACCTCTATACAAGTATTGATCAACCTTCTTACCTTTAAAGTCTTTATCTAGATTGTTACCAGTAGCCATAGGAGTATCGTATGCCTTTGTATTTTCAAGTCCAAATTTCTGGATAAGCTCTTTTGTGTACTTCGCTTGATTGAGGAAGATGCCTTCAGCACATTATTTAATTTGGAGTCCAAGAAAGAATGTCAATTCTCCCATCATGCTCATCTCAAAATTTCTTTTCATGAGTTTCTCAAATCTATTACACAACAATTCATTAGTAGAAAAAATAATAATATCATCTACATATATTTGAACAAGTAAAATATGATAATGACATTTAGCAATTAATAAAGTTGTGTCGATCTTACCACGCTTGAAACCTTTCTCTAGGAGAAATTTAGATAGAGTTTCATACCATCCTCGTGGAGCCTGTTTGAGTCCATACAAAGCTTTACAGAGTTTGTAGACATGATTTGTAAATCTATGGTCTTCAAATCTGGGTGATAGAGCAACATAGACTATTTATTGAAGTTTACCATTGAGAAATGCACTCTTCACATCAATTCTATAAAGCTTGAATTTCTTGTAAGAGGCATAAGCTAAGAATATCCTTATAGCTTCAAGTCTTGCAATGGGGGCAAATGTTTCATCATAATCAATGCCTTCTTCTTGTCTGTAGCCTTACGCAACCAACCTAGCTTTGTTTCTTGTGATGCTTCCATTCTTATCCATCTTGTTTCTGAACACCCACTTTGTACCAATCACTCCTTGATTATTTGGTCTTGGAACTAAGGTCCAGACTTTGTATCTTTTGAATTGATTGAGCTCTTCTTGCATAGCTACAACCCAACTTGAATCTTAGAGTGCTTCATCAACTTTCTTAGGTTCAATTTGAGATATGAAAGCGATAAGTGCATCATAGTTTGATTTTCGTGTTTGAATACCAGAATGTAAATCACCAATGATGTTATGAATTGGGTGATCTCTGACCTCACGAACTTCTTGAGGTATATCTGGTTGAGTTGGTGGTTTATGAAAATATTCTAAAGGTATATCATTTGTTCCATCCCAATCATAAGTAATTTGAGAGATTTGTTCTTCAACATTTATGGGTGCTTCAACTTCATCTCCATTTGGATTTGCAGCAGATGCGATAGCTTCTGCTGTTTCATATAAGGTAGATGGAGGTGCAGTAGAGGTAGATAGATTTCCTTGAGATCATTGATTTTGTGGTTGATTTGTACATGACTCATTATGCTCAACGAAGTCATCAGCAACATTTGGAGCCAAATGTGGCTCAAGGAGAGAATGTTCATCAAATGTAACATGGACACAAATATACCTTCATCAGCCTTAGAAGCAAATTTACCTCGATGTTCTTTACCATTGTAGAGAATGTAACATTTGCATTCAAAAATCTTGAAGAAAGTAATGTTGGGGGTTCTTCCTCTCCAAAGTTCATAAGGAGTTTTGTTGTAGGTCTTGTTGATGAGGGATCTATTTTGAGTGAAGCAAGCTGTGTTGATAGCTTCAGCCCAAAAGTATTGAGGCAGCTTTACTCCAGAAATCATTGTTTTACCAGTCTCTATCAATGTTCTGTTCTTCCTTTCCACAACACCATTTTTTTGAGGTACTCTAGCAACTGAGAAGTTGTGGTCAATACCATGGTCATCACAGTATTGAACAACACCGTAATTATTGAATTTTGTTCCATTGTCGGATCGAAAGCTAAGGATGTTATCTTCTTCTTTTTTTGAGTTTGGTGCTGTCTAAAGAGGACGGTCAAAATGTCATAACAATCATCTTTGGATATCATCATTTCAACCCACGTATATCTTGAATAATCATCCACTACGACTAATGTATATGTCGCGACCCCGACCCCGCGGCCCCGGAGTGCGCGAGCTGGACGTCGACTTAAACAATAAATTCTAAAATAGTGAAAATAAAAATTTTCTTTTATACCAGAAGATGATAACATAAAGTTTTGAAATCCCACTTGAACAACAAAATATAAACTAGTGTAAGCTCCATAAGCTTGCACCCAAAATAATAAAATATACAAATTCTAATGACGTCAATTTTGGTACAACTATTCCCAAAAAGGTTACACATTTATATAATGTAAACCCACCAATAACACTTGCCCCAAAAGCTCAACCCTCGCGACGTCCTCCTCGTGATCAGCGAGTCAAATCCTTTCCTCCTGGGGGAGGGGGGTTAAGGAAAAAACAAATATAAAAGAAAGGGGGTGAGATAAATCTCAATAAGTTACTAATGCAACTACATGACATGCTATGATGCAAGAAGCAATAAACAATAATAAATATCACATAGCACATAGCATTTATCATTTAACAGATAGCAGCGAAAATAAACAATTAACAAAGGATATTAGCCAAGGTTTCCCAACTGATATAACCAAATAAAGGTCGCTGCGCAGCTTCAATAATCAACAATCAACATCTTCATAGTAGCATGAAAGCTTGAAGAGAAAACCCCCGGTACCGGAACCAATAACAAAGTAACGTGCCACAAAGGGCGGGAGCCATGCCACAAAGTCATGCTCCAAAACGTGTAGCTAGAATACTCACAAAGGAGCTAGCTCATCCCATCCAAGGCCAATCTGGATGAGGAAGAAGGACCAATGGGCGATGCTATACTGGACTTGGCTTGTGCCATTATAGCATTATCCATTGCCTGACTCGATACACAAATAACCAGCTGGACTTTCAAATAAAAACTAAGTAATAAACATTAGCTTAATTAAACAACTCATGATTCCGAAGTAGGGAACCATTCCAAATAAATCACCACAAAGGTAAACCAATCCAAACAACACATCAAAGATGCCCCACGTTCCCAAAACGATACTTAATTAAATTCCATAACATTTTTATTCACAAAGGAACCAATTCCAATTAATAAAGTGTTCCAAACTGTTAATTTAAGTTAATTAGAGTAAATAAACTTAAACTAGGAAGCCACGGAGCCTTAAACAAGCAAAAGCCAAAATCTGGAACAGGCGGGCGGGCGGGCGCTTGGTAGGGGTCGGGCGGGGGCTTATTTGCCCAGAAGGTTTGGCCGCATAAAAAGGCATGGCGGGCGGGCGCCTGGTCCAACCCGGGCGGGCGTTCGGTCTATGGGCTGGGAGGATTCAGCAGCTGGGTTCTTCATGGATTCTTACCATTTTCACAAATTCTCAAAATCAAACACAACCAAGCTTTCCACCAAGCATAAACATGAACCAAAACAACTTAACAACTTGAAAGGGACCTAAATCTCATCTTCTATCAACCCAAACTAAGATCAAATCCCAACATTCATCAAAATCACCATTTTTAACCAAAAACCAAAATAAATTCCAAATAAATATCAAACTCAATCAAACATCAAATGTATCAACTAAAGCATTACATGAACATGAAGTGGACACTTTAGCATAAAAATGGGGGAAAAGCAACTTACTTGAGATTTCTCAAAGGTGACGGAATTCAAATGTTTTTGGCTCTCTACGATCCTATCAACGATCTAAACATGTTTCATAATATGAGAAATGAGAAATAATGAGAGGAAGAGGAAGAAAATGAGAGAGAGAAGGGAGAGAAGAATTCTTACCTTCTTGGAGAGAGAGAGAGAGAGAGAGTGCTGGGAATGAGAAGAAGAGTGAGGGACAAGGGGAAGAGTAGGGAGAGAGTAGTTAAAAATCATTTCAAAAAAACTTACACTTAGGCCCCCTCACCCATACTAACATAACCCAACCAAATTCCCTACTACCCACTTAACACAATATCAACCAAATAATGCTAAACACAAATTAATATTATGAGATATAAAATGCGCACATAAATAATTAAATCGAATAAATAGATAAATAATTAATTATTTAATAATAAAAATAGAGACGGGTTTTCGGGTCGTGACATTCACTCCCCCTTAAAGAAAATTCGACCCGAATTTTAACGAGACTTACCCGAATTAAAAAGCCACAGATATCTACGCTCCATCTCCTCTCGAAGCTCTCAAGTCGATTCCTCAACATTGTGATTCCTCCAAAGAACTCTAACCAACGGAATGCTTTTGGTCCTCAACTCTTGGACTTTGGCATCGAGAATCCGAACCGGTCGTTCCTCGTAGGTCATATCAGGCTCTATATCCTCCGGTACCCTCGGTAACACGTGAGATGGATCATGAACGTACTTCCGACGCATAGAAACGTGAAAAACATTATGTAACCGTCCAAAGAAGATGGTAACGCAAGACGGTAAGCTAGAAGTCCCACTTTCCCCAAAATCTCAAACGGTCCAACAAACCTCGGAGCCAACTTACCCTTCTTCCCGAACCTTCGGATGCCCACTTTCGGAGATACCTTTAAGAACACGAAGTCTCCGGTCTGAAAACTAAGATCTCGTCTTCGATGATCGGCGTAGCTCTTCTGTCGACTCTGGGCCGTCTTCAATCGATCCCGAATAATTTTAACCTTTTCCACGAGTCCTGAACCATGTCAACACCCCAAAGTTTTGCTTCTCCAACCTCGTCCCAACAAATAGGTGACCGACATTTCCTCCCATACAAAGCCTCATACGGTGCCATCTGAATACTCGACTGATAACTATTATTGTAGGCGAACTCTGCAAGCGGTAGGTGTGTATCCCACGAATCTGGAAAGTCAACTGTACAAGCTCGCAACATATCCTCGAGAATCTGGATGGTTCTTTCAGACTGACCGTCAGTCTGAGGATGAAATGTTGTTCTAAACCTCAAATCGGTACCCAAAGCCTTCTGCAACGCTTGCCAAAATCGGGATGTAAACCTGGGATCTCTGTCTGACACAATACTAAGTGGAACACCATGCAATCTGACAATCTCGTGAATATACAAATTCGCAAGTTTCTCCATCGAATAGGAAATGTCAATGGGTAAGAAATGAGAAGATTTAGTCAACCTGTCCACGATCACCCAAACTGCATTGAACCTCCTTCGAGTCCTGGGTAGTCCGGTTACAAAATCCATCATAATATGTTCCCACTTCCACTCGGGTATCTCAAGAGGCTAAAGTAGACCTGCGGGCCTCTTATGCTCTGCTTTAACTTGTTGACAGGTCAAACACTTCGATACATAATCTCCGATTTCCCTCTTCATGTTAATCCACCAAAATTGCTATTTTAAATCCTGATACATCTTCGTACTCCCGGGATGAATGGTATACCTGGATTTGTGACCCTCATCAAGAACTCGCTGTTTAATCCCACCGATATCCGGCACACACAATCTGCCACGGTAAGTCAATACTCCCTCGGAGTTAAGCTGGAAGTCCACATACTGTCTATCCCGAGCATTATCCATAATCTTCTTCAACTCTGGGTCATCCTTCTGAGTATCCTTTATTTGTTGAACTAAGGTCGGAGATACCCTAATATTTGCAAAAATCGCCCCACGTCTCGATTCGCCAGGACACCAATCTCGAACATCCTCTAGCGATTTTCATTCACGAATCATCATTGATGCCACATAAGACTTCTGACTAATCGCATCAGCTACCACATTTGCTTTGCCCGGATGGTAAGAAATGGTGCAATCATAATCCTTTAAAAGCTCCATCCACCTACGCTGACGGTTATTCAATTCCTTTTGAGAGAAGAGGTATTTCAAACTCTTGTGATCGGTAAAAATCTCAAACTTCGCTCCATATAGGTAATGCTTCCACTTATGCAACGCAAAGACTATCGCAGCCAACTCCATATCATGAGTAGGGTAATTTTGTTCACTAGGGCTCAACTTCCTCGAAGCATACGCAATTACTTTCCCATTCTGCATCAAAACACAACCCAAACCCTCTTTCGAAGCATCACTGTAAATCACTAAGTCGTCATTTCCATTTGGTAACGCAAGAATAGGAGCCGTAGTTAATCTCTTCTTTAATTCATCAAAGCTACTTTGACATTTTTCACTCCACACAAACGGTACATCCTTCCGGGTCAACTGAGTCATCGGAGTAGCAATCCTCGAAAACCCTTCTATGAACCTTCTGTAATACCCGGCTAAACCCAGAAAACTTCTGATCTCGGTCACTGACTCGGGTCTCTTCCAATCCATTATGGCTTCTATCTTTGAAGGATCCACCGAAATCCCATCTTTCGAAATAACATGACCCAGAAATGAAACCTTCTCGAGCCAAAATTCGCATTTACTAAACTTCGCAAACAACTGCTCCCTCGCAAGAATGGATAAAACTGTCCTCAAGTGCTGCTCGTGCTCCTCTCGAGATTTAGTGTAGACAAGAATGTCGTCGATGAAGACCACCACGAATAAGTCAAGATAAGGATGGAAAACCCGGTTCATCAAATCCATAAACACGGCAGGCGCGTTAGTCAACCCTAACGGCATAACCAAGAATTCATAATGACCATACCGAGTACGAAAGGCAGTATTCGGAATATCCTCCGATCGAATCTTCAACTGATGGTACCCACTCCTCAAATCAAGTTTAGAAAACACCACGGACCCTTGAAGCTGATCAAATAAATCATCAATGTGAGGTAGAGGATACTTGTTCTTCACTGTAACCTGATTCAACTTCCGGTAATCAATACACAATCTCAAAGATCCGTCTTTCTTCCACACAAACAAAACCGGTGCTCCCCACGGGGAAACACTAGGGAGGATAAACCCTCGATCAAGTAACTCTTGCAACTGAACCTTTAGTTCCTTCAACTCTGCGGGAGCCAACCTATAAGGTGCCTTTGAAATCGGAGCCGTACCCAGCGAAAGATCTATACAAAACTCTATCTCACGATCGGGAGGCATATTATATTCAGAAGAGAAAACATCGGGAAACTCTCTAACTACCCGAACACTCTCCAAACTAGGGGATTCTTTCCTAGTATCAAGCACACTAGCCAAGTACCCCTCACAACCACGATGCAACGATTTTCTCGCTTTCACATAAGAAATGATACGAAAATTTCTACCCAAAGGCATAGCCTCAAAAGTAAACTTAGGCACATCAGGGATGGAAAAATTAACGACCTTTCTACGACAATCGACAAAAGCATGAAACTTGCTCAACCAATCCATACCCAAAATAACATCAAAGTCTTGAATAGGAAGGACTACCAAGTCCGCACACAAGACACGACCACATATAAGCACATCACAAGCACGAAAGACTTTATCAGTCACCAAACACTCTCCCATAGAAGTTGACACCTTTAACACATAGAGCAAAGACTCAGATGCAGCATTTAGTAAAGAAGCAAATTACATAGAAATGTAAGAATGAGATGATCCTGGATCTACTAACGTACGCGCGCTCACATTAGATATAGAAACAATACCTCCAATCACTGAGGGATCATCTGCCTGATGCTGATTCATTGCAAACACTTTTCCTTGGACTTTGGCCTTTCCCGTAGCATCCCTTTTCTGACCCTGTGGAGCCCCAGCTCCTACCCCAGTCGGTTGACCTCTGAATCTCGGGCAATCCTTCGCAAAATGCCCCAACTGGCCACAGTTAATACATTTCCCCTGTTTCTTCCAACACTGGTCCTCCGAGTGTCCTCCCCTTTGGCAATATGAACAAAGTCTCCTATTTTGGTTCCCTTGGTTCCCGTAAGTAGTGCCCGAGTTCCTTGGGATCGGTTGCCCTCGGAACTGAGATTGTCCCCCAAAGTTACCTCGGTTATCAATCCTTGGTTGTGACTTGCTCTGCGCTCCTTGCTTACTCGGGTTAGCTACCTCAGTCTTCCTCTTATGTTCCCCAATATCTTGCTCTATAAGTTAGGCACGGTCTACCGCATCCTGGAATGTCACAATCCTCTAGGCTGTAAGCTGAGTACGGATAGAAGTCTTCAAACCCCGAATGAATCTCATAGCTTTCTGTTCTTCGGTCCTCACAAGATAGTCACAATACCGGGCTAATTCTGTGAACTTAGCCGAGTACTGAGCTATAGACAACAAACCTTGCTCCAACTTGAGAAGCTCGATCTCCTTTCGGTTTTGATCCACTATCGGAATAAAATGCTCTTTGAACTTCCGCACAAACAATTCCCTCGCATACAGTGTGTGAGTGTCATCCCAACTCGCTTTAACCCCTTTCCACCAATGCTTGTCGCGACCCCGGACCCCGCGGGCCCGAGACCGCGATCTGGACGTCGACTCTAAAACCAAAACTATGAAATACCGAAGTTAAAAATTTCATTTGATACCAAAAGGTAGTGATCCAAAGTTTAACAAAACCATGTTTGATAAAAATCAATTACAACTATCATAAACTTCCACAAGTTTATGCCCAACAAAATACAAATATACAATTCTTAGTGACGTCAATGTTTGGTACAACTATCCCAAAATGGTTACACATTTACATAATGTAAACCAACCTATAACAACCTTCCCCAAAAGAATGGATCCACACTCGACGTCCTCTTTCTCGTGATCAGCGAGACTAATCCTTAGCACCTGGGGGGGTTAAGGAAAAACAAAGATAAAAGAAAAGGGGGTGAGATAAATCTCAATAAGTTACTAATGCAACTACATGACATGCTATGATGCAATAAGCAATAAGCAATAATAAATATCACATAGCACATAGCATTTATCACTTAACAGATAGCAGCGGAAATAAACACATAACAAAGGATATAGCCAAGGTTTTCCAAACCGGAACATCCAAATAAAGGATCGCTGCGCAACTTCAATAATCAACAATCATCATCTTCATAATAGCATGAAAGCCGAAGAGAAAACCCCCGGTACCGGAACCAATAACCATAAAAGTGTCACAAAGGACAAGGACCATGACACAAAGTCATGCCCGATAGCTAGATACATTCACAAAGGAAGCTAACTCATCCTTTCCAAGGCCAATCTGGAAAAGGGGTAAAGAAGGGGGCAAAACAATGGTCAACATTATAATGGACTTGGCTTTGCCATTATAATCTTTCCCATCGCCCGATGCAACAAATATGCCAGCTGGGCTTCCAAATAAATGCTAAGTAATAATAATTTAGCATGAATAAACAACTTAAGGTTCCAAAGTAGGGAACCAATCCAATTAAATCACCACAAAGGTAAACCAATATAAACAGCACATCAAAGATGCCCAACATTCCCAAAACGGTACTTAAATAAATTTCATAACACATTTATTCACAAAAGAATCAATTCCACTTAAATAAGTGTTCCACGGTGTTATTTTAAGTTAATTAGAAGAAATAAACCTCAACTAGTTAAGCCTTAAGTCTTAAATCAAGCAAAAAGGCAAAAATCCTAACAGGCGGGCGGGCGGGCGCCTGGACATAGGCAGGCGGGCGCCTGTTTGGCCAGTAGGTTTGGGTCGCTGGAAAACAAGGGGCAGGCGGGCGCTCGGGTTAAGGCGGCCGGGCGCCTGGTCTACGGGTTGGCCAAGAACATAGCTGGGTAAATGCCATTTTCGACCAAAACACAATCCTTCACTTAAGTTATCAAAATCAAAGCTTCCCAATACATTTCTAAAGCTCCTAAACAACATCCAACCTAAAGGGAACCTAAACAACACCCTTTAATCATCCAAACCAACACCAAATCCCGACATTCAAGATTTTACCATTTTTACCCAAAAACTCAAATAAATTCAAACTAAATTCTAAACTCAACCAAACTTCAAATATAACACATCAAACATCATATAAACATGATATGAACATTTTAGCATCAAAATGGGGGAAAAGTAACTTACCTGAAAATTCTCAAAGATGACGGAATTCAATTCTTTTTGGTTCTACGCGATCCTATCGACGATCTAAACAAGGTTCATGTTTCAAGAAATGAGAGATTATGAGAGGAAGATGGAGAAAATGAAGAAAGAAGTAAGGAGAAGAAAAGCTTACCCAATGCTTAGAGAGAGAGAGAGAGTTGGCTGGGAAGGAGAGGGGAGAGTGAGGGAGAAGGTGAGGGAGGAGAGGGGAGTAGGGGAATTATTTAAAAAAGTTACAACTAGACCCCCTCCCCAACTACTAACACAATTACTTACACTCCCGACTAACAATTAAGATTCAACACTTCCACACTAGCCCAAATAACTCGAATAAAGTGCTAGGCATAAATATTATAACACATTAATTGCACACATAAATATTTAAATAAATAATAGTTTAAATAAATAATTAAGCAAATAAATAAATAATAATCATTTAATTACTAATAAAATAGAGCCTAGATTTCGGGTCGTGACTTTCACTCCCCCTTAAAGAAAATTTCGACCCGAATGTTAACGAGACTCACCTTAAATAAAAAGCCACGGAAATTTCCTCTCGATCTCATCACGAAGCTCCCACGTCGACTCCTCGATATTATGATTCCTCCAAAGGACTCGAACCAACGCAATGCTTTTGTTCCTCAACTCTTGGACTTTGGCATCTAAAATCCGAACCGGTCGTTCCTTATAAGTCATATTGGGCTCAATATCCTCCGGTACCCTCGGTAACACGTGAGATGGATCATGAACATACTTCCGAAGCATAGAAACGTGAAAAACATTATGCAACCGGTCCAAAGATGGCGGTAACGCAAGACGATACGCTAGAAGTCCAATCTTTCCCAAAATCTCAAACGGACCAATAAACCTCGGAGCCAATTTGCCTTTCTTCCCAAACCTACGAATACCCACCTTCGGAGATACTTTCAAGAATACCAAATCACCAATCTGAAAACTAAGGTCTCGCCTTCGGTTATCTGCGTAGCTCTAATGTCGACTCTGGGCTGTTTTCAATCTATCCCGAATAACTTTGACTTTTCCAACTGCATCCCGAAGTAAATCGATACCCAAAACTTTCGCTTCACCGACCTCATCCCAACAAATAGGCAATCTACATTTCCTTCCATACAAGGCCTCATACGGTGCCATCTCGATACTATCCTGATAACTGTTGTTGTAGGAGAATTCCACTAACGGTAGGTGCGAATCCCAAGAATCGGAAAAGTCTAACGAACAAGCTCGCAACATATCCTCAAGAATCTGAATAGTCCTCTCGGATTGACCGTCGGTCTGGGGATGAAAAGCTGTACTGAATCGCAAATCTGTACCCAAAGCTTCCTGAAACGCCTTCCAGAATCTAGAAGTAAACCTCGGGTCTCGATCTGACACAATCCTAACCGGAACTCCATGCAATCTAACAATCTCATCAATATAAAGGGTCGCAAGCTTCTCCATCGAATATCTGATGTCAATAGGTAAGAAATGGGCACTCTTGGTCAATCTATCCACTATTACCCAAACACTGTCTTACTTCCTACGGGTACGAGGTAGTCCCGTAACGAAATCCATAGTCACATGCTCCCATTTCCACTCGGGGATCTCTAACGGCTGAAGTAATCCCGCGGGTCTCTGATACTCGGCTTTGACCTGCTGACACGTTAAACACCTCGATACATACTCGGCTATTTCCCTTTTCATATTAATCCACCAAAATTGTTGCTTCAAATCCTGATACATCTTCGTACTACCCGGATGAATAGTATATCTCGATTTGTGACCCTCATCAAGAACTCTCTGTTTAATTCCATCAACATCCGGAACACACAAACGACCACGGAAAGTCAACACTCCACTCGAACTCAAAGAAAAATCCTCAAAGTTCTTCTCCTTCAATTTACCCATTATCTTCACCAACTCGGGATCTTCTTTCTGAGCTTCCTTTATCCTTTGAATTAGGGTCAGAGACACCCTAATATTCGCAAAAATAGCCCCATCTCTCGATTCACGAGGAGACCAATCTCGAACATCCTCAAGCATTTTCCATTCACGGACCATCATCGAAGCCACATAAGATTTTCTACTAATCGCATCGGCTACCACATTCGCCTTTCCCAGATGATAAGAAATCGTGCAATCATAATCCTTCAACAATTCCATCCATCGGCGCTGTCTATTATTCAACTCTTTTTGGGAGAAAAGGTACTTCAAACTCTTGTGATCGGTAAAAATCTCAAACTTCGCTCCATAAAGGTAGTGCTTCCACTTATGCAACGCAAATACAATAGCCGCTAACTCCATATCATGAGTCGGGTAATTCTGCTCACTAGGGGTCAACTTCCTCGAAGCATACGCAATTACTTTCCCATTCTGCATCAACACACAACCCAAACCCTCTTTCGAAGCATCACTGTAAATCACTAGGCCATCGCTCCCATTAGGCAAAGTCAAGATCGGTGCGGTAGTCAACCTCTTCTTCAATTCCTCGAAACTCTTATCACATTTCTCGGTCCACACAAACGGGACATTCTTCCGGGTCAACTGAGTCATCGGAGTAGCGATCCTCGAAAACCCCTCAATAAATCTTCTGTAATACCCGGCTAAACCAAGAAAGCTTCTAATCTCTGTTACTGATTCGGGTCTCTTCCAATCCACTATTGCCTCTATCTTTGAAGGATCCACAGAAATCCCGTCTTTCGAAATCACATGGCCCAGAAATGACACCTTCTCGAGCCAAAATTCGCATTTACTAAACTTCGCAAATAATTTCTCCCTCGTAAGAACGGATAAAACTGTCCTCAAGTGTTGCTCATGCTCCTCTCGAGATTTCGAATAAACAAGAATGTCGTCGATGAAGACTACCACGAACGAATCAAGATAGGGGTGGAAAATCCGGTTCATCAAATCCATAAACACTGCAGGCGCGTTAGTCAACCCAAACGGCATAACCAAGAACTCATAATGACCATACCGAGTGCGAAAAGCAGTCTTCGGAATATCCTCCGATCGAACCTTCAACTGATGGTACCCACTCCTCAAATCAAGTTTAGAGAAAACCACGGACCCTTGAAGCTAATCAAATAAATCGTCAATATGGGGTAGAGGGTATTTATTCTTCACCGTAACCTGATTCAACTTTTGGTAATCGATACACAATCTCAACGAACCATCTTTCTTTCGCACAAATAAAACCGGTGCTCCCCACGGGGAAACACTAGGGCGGATAAACCCCGATCAAGCAACTCTTGCAACTGAACCTTCAATTCCTTCAACTCTGCGGGAGCTAACCTATAAGGTGCTTTCGAAATTGGAGCCGTACCCGGCAAAAGGTCTATACAAAACTCAATCTCATGATCGGGAGGCATATCATACTCGGTAGAGAAAACATCGGGAAATTCCCGGACTACCCGAACACTATCAAAACTAGGGGATTCTTTCCTAGTATCAAGAACACTAGCCAAATACCCCTCACAACCACTATGCAATAATTTTCTCGCTTTCAAATAAGAAATTAAGCGAACCCTTCTACTCAGAGGACTAGCCTCAAACACAAATTTAGGCACATCGGGAATAGAAAAAGTAACAGTTTTCTTACGGCAATCAACTAAAGCATGAAACTTACTCAACCAATCCATACCCAAAATGACATCAAAGTCTTGGATAGGAAGAACTACCAAATCCGCACAAAGGACTCGACCACAAATAACCACATCACAAGCACGAAAGACTCGATCAGAAATCAAGCATTCTCCTATAGGGGTCGACACCTCTAGCACGTACGGTAAAGACTCAAATGCAGCATATAACAGAGAAGCAAATTGCACAGAAATGTATGAATGAGATGATCCTGGATCTACTAACGCTCGTGCGCTCACATTAGACACAGAAACAATACCTCCAATAACGGATGGATCATCGGTAGCTTGTTGTTGATTCATGGCATAAACCTTCCCTTGAACTTTGGGCTTCCCTGTGGCATCCCTTTTCTGACCTTGATTAGTACCAACTCCTGACCCGGATGCTTGACCTCGGTACCTCGTGCACTCTCTCGCAAAGTGCCCCATTTCACCACAATTGGTACACTTGCCTTGCTTTTTCCAACACCTATCCTCCGAATGGCCTACCTTCTGACAAAAGGTACAAGGCTTCCTAATCTGAATCCCCGGAGTAGGACTCAGATTCCTCGGTGCGGTTTGCCCCTTAAACTGAGATGATGCTCCCGGGTTACCTCGGTTGTCGAAACGGTGTTGTGGCTTGCCTTGAGCTCCTTGCTTACTCGGGTTAGCTACCTCGGTCTTCCTTTTATGCTCCCCAATATCTTGCTCTATTAAGTAGGCTCGGTCCACCGCATCTTGGAAAGTCACAATCCGTTGAGCAATCAGTTGAGTACGGATGGAGGTCTTCAATCCCTGAATGAATCTCATAGCTTTTTGTTCCTCGGTCCTCACCAAATAGTCGCAATACCGGGCTAATTCTATGAACTTAGCCGAGTATTGTGCTATAGACAACAATCCTTGCTCTAGGTTGAGTAGCTTGATCTCCTTTCAGTTTTGATCAACAACCGGAATAAAATGCTCCTTGAATTTGCGCACGAACAACTCCCACGCATACACCGTGTAAGTATCATCCCAACTAGCTTTAACACCCTTCCACCAATGCTAGGCGGCTCCCACAAGCTTATAAGCCGCGAACCGGACCTTGTCCTCATCCGAACACCGAAACACATCATAAATCTTCTCCATCGACTCAATCCATAACTCAGCTTTCCTTACATCGGGCTCCCCATTGAATTCAACCGGTTTCAGCTTCAGAAATTGCTCCAATCCATAGCGGGGTGGTGCTTGTTCAACCCTCGGACCTTGATCATGTATGGCCTTCATGGCCGCCTCGAACATGCCTTGAAACATAGCACGTGCTTCTTCCCTTGTATCATTCTGATTTGCATTACCGGTACTACCTTCACCACTCCTTCTACGAACCATTGTAACAAGTACCTGCATAAAACATCAACCGTTAATCACTCCGCACACTACTACCCACCTAGGTCATACTAATCCACCTAGACTTATACTTAGAGCTAATGCCATAGCTCTGATACCAACTGTCGTGACCTCGGACCCCGTGGGCCCGAGACCGCGATCTGGACGTCGACTCTAAAACCAAAACTATGAAATACCGAAGTTAAAAATTTCATTTGATACCAAAAGGTAGTGATCCAAAGTTTTACAAAACCAAGTTTGATAAAAATCAATTACAACTATCATAAACTTCCACAAGTTTATGCCCAACAAAATACAAATATACAATTCTTAGTGACGTCAATGTTTGGTACAACTATCCCAAAATGGTTACACATTTACATAATGTAAACCAACCTATAACAACCTTCCCCAAAGAATGGATCCACACTCGACGTCCTCTTTCTCGTGATCAGCGAGACTAATCCTTAGCACCTGTGGGGGGTTAAGGAAAAACAAAGATAAAGAAAAGGGGGTGAGATAAATCTCAATAAGTTACTAATGCAACTACATGACATGCTATGATGCAATAAGCAATAAGCAATAATAAATATCACATAGCACATAGCATTTATCACTTAACAGATAGCAGCGGAAATAAACACATAACAAAGGATATATCCAAGGTTTTCCAAACCGGAACATTCAAATAAAGGATCGCTGCGCAGCTTCAATAATCAACAATCATCATCTTCATAATAGCATGAAAGCCGAAGAGAAAACCCCCGGTACCGGAACCAATAACCATAAAAGTGTCACAAAGGACAAGGACCATGACACAAAGTCATGCCCGATAGCTAGATACATTCACAAAGGAAGCTAACTCATCCTTTCCAAGGCCAATCTGGAAAAGGGGTAAAGAAGGGGGCAAAACAATGGTCAACATTATAATGGACTTGGCTTTGCCATTATAATCTTTCCCATCGCCCAATGCAACAAATATGCCAGCTGGGCTTCCAAATAAATGCTAAGTAATAATAATTTAGCATGAATAAACAACTTAAGGCTCCAAAGTAGGGAACCAATCCAATTAAATCACCACAAAGGTAAACCAATATAAACAGCACATCAAAGATGCCCAACATTCCCAAAACGGTACTTAAATAAATTTCATAACACATTTATTCACAAAAGAATCAATTCCACTTAAATAAGTGTTCCACGGTGTTATTTTAAGTTAATTAGAAGAAATAAACCTCAACTAGTAAGCCTTAAGTCTTAAATCAAGCAAAAAGGCAAAAATCCTAACAGGCGGGCGGGCGGGCGCCTGGACATAGGCAGGCGGGCGCCTGTTTGGCCAGTAGGTTTGGGTCGCTGGAAAACAAGGGGCAGGCGGGCGCTCGGGTTAAGGCGGGCGGGCGCCTGGTCTACGGGTTGGCCAAGAACATAGCTGGGTAAATGCCATTTTCGACCAAAACACAATCCTTCACTTAAGTTATCAAAATCAAATCTTCCCAATACATTTCTAAAGCTCCTAAACAACATCCAACCTAAAGGGAACCTAAACAACACCCTTTAATCATCCAAACCAACACCAAATCCCCACATTCAAGATTTCACCATTTTTACCCAAAAACTCAAATAAATTCAAACTAAATTCTAAACTCAACCAAACTTCAAATATAACACATCAAACATCATATAAACATGATATGAACATTTTAGCATCAAAATGGGGGAAAAGTAACTTACCTGAAAATTCTCAAAGATGACGGAATTCAATTCTTTTTGGTTCTACGCGATCCTATCGACGATCTAAACAAGGTTCATGTTTTAAGAAATGAGAGATTATGAGAGGAAGATGGAGAAAATGAAGAAAGAAGTAAGGAGAAGAAAAGCTTACCCAATGCTTAGAGAGAGAGAGAGAGTTGGCTGGGAAGGAGAGGGGAGAGTGAGGGAGAAGGTGAGGGAGGAGAGGGGAGTAGGGGAATTATTTAAAAAAGTTACAACTAGACCCCCTCCCCAACTACTAACACAATTACTTACACTCCCGACTAACAATTAAGACTCAACACTTCCACACTAGCCCAAATAACTCAATAAAGTGCTAGCATAAATATTATAACACATTAATTGCACACATAAATATTTAAATAAATAATAATTTAAATAAATAATTAAGCAAATAAATAAATATAATCATTTAATTACTAATAAAATAGAGCCTAGATTTCGGGTCGTGACAATGCTCGCCGGCACCCACAAGCTTATAAGCCGCGAACCGAAACCTATCCTCGTCCGTGCACCCAAACACATCATAAATTTTCTCCATAGACTCAACCCATAGTTCGGCCTTCTTTACATAGGGCTCACCGTCGAACTCTGCCGGTTTCAGTTTCAAGAATTGCTCCAAACCATATCGGGGTGGTGGTGCTTGCTCTACTCTCGGTCCTTGGTCATGAATTGCCTTCATGGCCGCCTCAAACATGCCTTGGAACATAGCACGGTTCTCTTCCCGAAGATCATTCTGATTCTGAGCCCCACTAGAACCTTCACCCGTTCTTCTTCTAGCCATTGGAAACAATTACCTGCATAAAACATCAACCGTTACTCACTCCGAACACAACTACCCTCCTAGGTCATACTAGTCCACCTAGACTTATACTTAGAGCCAAACCATAGCTCTGATACCAACTGTCGCGACCCCGACCCCGCGGGCCCGGAGTGCGCGAGCTGGACGTCGACTTAAACAATAAACTCTAAAATAGTGAAAATAAAAATTTTCTTTTATACCAGAAGATGATAACATAAAGTTTTGAAATCCCACTTGAACAACAAAATATAAACTAGTGTAAGCTCCATAAGCTTGTACCCAAAATAATAAAATATACAAATTCTAATGACGTCAAGTTTGGTACAACTATTCCCAAAAAGGTTACACATTTATATAATGTAAACCCACCAATAACACTTGCCCCAAAAGCTCAACCCTCGCGACGTCCTCCTCGTGATCAGCGAGGCTAATCCTTTCCTCCTGGGGGGGGGGGTTAAGGAAAAACAAAGATAAAAGAAAGGGGGTGAGATAATCTCAATAAGTTACTAATGCAACTACATGACATGCTATGATGCAAGAAGCAATAAACAATAATAAATATCACATAGCACATAGCATTTATCATTTAACAGATAGCAGCAAAAATAAACAATTAACAAAGGATATTAGCCAAGGTTTCCCAACTGATATAACCAAATAAAGGTCGCTGCGCAGCTTCAATAATCATCAGTCAACATCTTCATAGTAGCATGAAAGCTTGAAGAGAAAACCCCCGGTACCGGAACCAATAACAAAGTAACGTGCCACAAAGGGCGGGAGCCATGCCACAAAGTCATGCTCCAAAACGTGTAGCTAGAATACTCACAAAGGAGCTAGCTCATCCCATCCAAGGCCAATCTGGATGAGGAAGAAGGACCAATGGGTGATGCTATACTGGACTTGGCTTGTGCCATTATAGCATTATCCATTGCCTGACTCAATACACAAATAACCAGCTGGACTTTCAAATAAAAGCTAAGTAATAAACATTAGCTTAATTAAACAACTCATGATTCCGAAGTAGGGAACCATTCCAAATTAATCACCACAAAGGTAAACCAATCCAAACAACACATCAAAGATGCCCCACGTTCCCAAAACGATACTTAATTAAATTCCATAACATTTTTATTCACAAAGGAACCAATTCCAATTAATAAAGTGTTCCAAACTGTTAATTTAAGTTAATTAGAGTAAATAAACTTAAACTAGGAAGCCACGGAGCCTTAAACAAGCAAAAGGCAAAATCTGGAACAGGCGGGCGGGCGCTTGGTAGGGGTCGGGCGGGCGCTTATTTGCCCAGAAGGTTTGGCCACAGAAAAAGGCATGGCGGGCGGGCGCCTGGTCCAACCCGGGCGAGCGCTCGGTCTACGGGCTGGGAGGATTCAGCAGCTGGGTTCTTCATGGATTCTTACCATTTTCACAAATTCTCAAAATCAAACACAACCAAGCTTTCCACCAAGCATAAAGATGAACCAAAATAACTTAACAACTAGAAAGGGACCTAAATCTCATCTTCTATCAACCCAAACTAAGATCAAATCCCAACATTCATCAAAATCACCATTTTTAACCAAAAACCAAAATAAATTCCAAATAAATCTCAAACTCAATCAAACATCAAATGTATCAACTAAAGCATTACATGAACATGAAATGGACACTTTAGCATAAAAATGGGGGAAAAGCAACTTACTTGAGATTTTTCAAAGGTGACGGAATTCAAATGTTTTTGGCTCTCTACGATCCTATCAACGATCTAAACATGTTTCATAATATGAGAAATGAGAAATAATGAGAGGAAGAGGAAGAAAATGAAGAGAGAAGGGGAGAGAAGAATTCTTACCTTCTTGGAGAGAGAGAGAGAGAGAGAGTACTGGGAATGAGAGGAAGAGTGAGGGAGAAGTGGAAGAGTAGGGAGAGAGTAGTTAAAAATTATTTCAAAAAAACTTACACTTAGGCCCCCTCACCCATACTAACATAACCCAACCAAATTCACTACTACCCACTTAACACAATATCAACCAAATAATGCTAAACACAAATTAATATTATGAGATATAAAATGCGCACATAAATAATTAAATCGAATAAATAGATAAATAATTAATTATTTAATAATAAAAATAGAGACGGGTTTTTGGGTCGTGACAGTATATCTGTTTTCTCCAATGCTTGTGGTGGTGACAGGTTCAAACAAATCCATGTGTAGTAGTTGCAAACATCTTAAAGTTGAAGGTGTAGCTTGCTGGATAAAAACGCTTTTGGTTGTTTGCCTAGATGACATGCTAAGCACTTTTCATTGTGATGATCAGCTACCTTGGGTAGACCACGAACTAGATTTTCTCTACCAATCTTGGAGAGATACTTGAAGTTCAAGTGACTTAGTCTCTTGTGCCATAGCCAACTATTTTCACTAACATTCTTTACTACAAAACAGAGATTAGAAGAAATACATGAAGAATTGAAATCAACAATGTAAACATTTTTCTTACGAATCCCTTTGAGCAAAGTGACGCCGGATGTGACGTCTTTGAGAGACAATGATTTGAAGTGAAGTGGCATTGCAATCCTTTGTCATAAAATTGAGATATTGAGAGAAGATTATGTTGAAGTCCAATGACTAGAGAGACTTCTTGGATGGTTGTTTTTCCTTGTCGCATAACTCCATATCATACGGTCTTTCCTTTGCGGTTATCTCTAAAGGTTACTGATGGAAATTTCTCTTCATGAACATCTTCCAATAAATTGATATCCCCAGTCATGTGTCTTGAGCAGGCACTATCGAGATGCCATAAACCTGACTTTTCCTTGGATGTTCATCCATTAAGCAGAGGACCTACAAAATAGACATTTAAAAACAAGGTCCCATGTAGATACCCCGGGAAAACCACAACTTGGCTAGAGAGATGAATTATCCTACGATGTCTAACTTGATTTTAGAGATTAGAGTCGCCACATATGTTTTTAAAGGAACATAAGAAAAACCTAAGAAATAGCCTAATGTTTGTTACGAAAACCAGAGATTCGGGTAGAGACGTGTTCGGAGGATAGGTTACGGAGTGGGAAGTACTTAAACACCCCCCGGCTAAAGACGGTCTTGCTACTAAAGGCGTTCTAATGTAAAAAAGTCATTCTTTTATTTATATGAATACGTGCTAACAATTACATTGAAAGGAAAAGGGGAATTACAAAGTACATTTTTGCTAACTATTACATTAAGGGAAAAAATGGGAAATCAAATTAGAGTTTGAAATGTAGGGAGATAACCTTAACTAACTTCAATATGTGAAGTAGTCGTATTGGTCATGTCCCATTTTGATAGGGATTGCATACATTAAAAAGACATAAAACTCAATTAAGAAATAAAAGAGAAAGTGTTGTACCTTGACTTCGAAAGCAGATGAAGACTTCAAAGTTTTACTTGAAGATGATGTAAAGACTTTTGTGAAGAGTTTTGTTAGGAGAGAAGAATTTTAGGTCTTTTTTGGTAGAGGTTTTGTACTTAATAGGTGGAGAATGGAGGAAAATATGGTCATTGGACCAATCAAAATAAAGGAAAATAAAATAATAACGATGAAATAAAATAATAATAAAGATGAAATATTTTGTTTTTATGGAGAAGGCTAGAATAAGGTATTTGGGAGTTACAAAACTAGGGGGGATGAACTTGGAGGTAAAAAAGAGACTTTTTGACTCAGAAAATGGAGGGAAATTGGTGCAAATCCGTAGCAGCCATAGAGAGAAGCACGCGGGTGCTGCTTATGGAGGCAAACGTGCGCGCATTCGATAGATTGTATCGGAGGCGCCTGAGGGTAAAAATGACAGAATGACAGAAATGACTATAAAATTAACTCTGTTATCCAGTTTAGTCCAAAACTAATGGAATTAGTTAAGAACTTAACAAAAACAAAATTATCAAAAACAAGTTAAATAAAAATACTATGTATGCAATCGGGGTGAGCGGTCTGAGGCGGGGTGTCTACATCCCCTTTTATTCTTTTGGGTCCAAAGGGTTAGCAACTTTTGAGAACCCACACCTGTCTCATAGAAGGAGGATTATGCCTTCTAGGATTGGGTGTGAATCTCAAAAGACATTCAGCAGCCTTGTGACCATAACCATCACACACAAAATAATGGTGGAAGCCACCCAACTGAGGGTTAACAAACTTCATTGAGGTGTTGAGCACAACATCATTAACTGGTATGGAAGATCTCTTCTGAACAAAGTTCAATTTCTTGAACTTGACCACTGTCTTATTAGGTGCGGTTGATCTACCTAGAGGAGTATTTCGACCGCAAACATTATAAGTGTGGTAGTGTTCAGGTACCTTACTAGAGCTTTCCTCTACGGTAGGATCATCCATGGCTATTCCTTTCATCTTTAAAGCCTTATCAGTTTGTTTCTTGGCGTAGACTTAGTAAAACTCTAGTTTCTTCTTTGGTACTTGTCCTTTACCATTAGATCCTTGATGTTTAGCCTTCGACCCTTCCAAAGTTTGTTAGGTAAATTTCTTATCTCTTTCACAACAAGATGCACATTTAAAGTTGTCACTAGTTTGAAATCCCAAGCCTTCTTTATTACCACTAGACTTTTGGGATTCTAATATTTGATCCATAGTGACACGAGAATTGGTCCACTCGTTAGTGATGCATTTCAAGTCATTTATCTCAGCAACAAATTCTTCGTTCTTAACATTAAATATAGCATTTTTTTTCTTCTAAGAAACGGTTTCTGTCATTAGAGGAGTCATGCTCTTGATCTGCTCCTTAAGGAGGATGAGTTTAGATCTAAGTAGAGATTTCTCCATCTTAAGATGGGAAATTTCATCAGTTAAAAGTACTAAATCTTTCTTCTTCCCAGAAAACTTACTAATTACATGTTCAGCTTTCATAAACATCTTTTCTTGTTCATCAGGGGAAATATCAAAATTGACCTGAGGAGTGGTAGATTGAGCTTCCTTGGAGTAAAGCTTCCTTCTTTGCTGCAGTCACATCTCACCTTGAAAATAGAAGATCGCCATTCTTTTGAACTGGAGTTAGGAATCCCATTTCAGCAAGTTCATCAGTCGTATAGATTTTCCATTTAGGTTTTTCATTTTGAGAGAATCCATTTTCATGATCACTCTCATCATCGGAATGAACGACTAAACAAATGTGACCTTCTTCAAAATCCTTATCGCTTTCATCAGAATCTGACTCTATCCAAGTAGCTAACTCTTTTATGGTAGAGTCTTCTTCAGGAACCATTCCCTTTTGCTTTGAGTACCTTGGAGTAAAGTTGATTTTCTTCTTCATATACTCATACTTAGGAATTAGGCATTCTGATGCGAAATGACCTAGTTTCCTGCAATTAAAACAAACAAGATCTTCTTTTTTCTTTGAGAAGTTGAAGTTTTCTTTCTTCTTTGTAAAGGTGCTCCTTGAAAACCTTGCTGGAGCCTTGCTTGATGATTTGGGTCTTGCTGACTTTCTAAACTTTTGAAATCTTTTCACAAACATAGCAAAGTCATCATCATCCATATCTAGCAATTCTGATGTGGAGATTTTTGGATCATCTTCTTCGATCATTTCTTCATTCTGAGCTACCAATGACATGCCTTTTAATTTTCCTTCCATTTCTTCAATGTTGTTGAGCTTGATTTCAAAAACTTTGAGGTTGGCATAGAGGTTTCTGAGTGACATATCATCTAGAAGATTTGTGTCTTCAAGAGTGTTTCCTTTATGAAGATATTGAGATCCAAGAGCAGATAGAAAATTCACATTGATCTCTTTCTTAGTAAGCTTCTTTCCAAGAATAGTGTAAGTGCTCACAATTTCACAATAACGATCATAAGTGTCTCTGAGTGATTCACTTGGGATCTTAGCAATGTTGTTGAATCTTCTTTGAGTTTCAAATCTTTTGCTCTCTTTGCAAACTTGATCTCCATCGATGGAATCTTCAATTGCATCCCAAAGGTCTTTAGTGGTTTTAAATTCCATGATCTGTCGATGCTGAGACAAACTCAACGTGCTTAAGAGTATGCTCTTCGTTTTTACATCCATTCCAACCAATCTCTTTTCTTCATTAGTCCATTCAACTTTTGGTTTCTTGATTGATGGTGTGGCAGCATTGGTATCAGGATTTGGATTTACTTTCATTGGAAAGTATGGTCCAATAGTAAGACAATCACCTTGTTGCTCGTCCACTGAGTAGATATTTTGTGTTTCCACACTTCAAAGTTGTCTTCATCAAACATTGGAACGTGAGTGTAGTTAGTTGTTGCCATAGCTCTCTGGCTTGCCATATTGAATCGGTACCCAAGTTGTTAAACTTGAAAAACAAGATTTTTATGAAGGTGTTTGCTCTGATACCACTTGCTAGTCCCAAAGACACAACAAGGGTATGAAAAGAGGCTAGAGGGGGGTTAATAGACTATTTAAAATTTCAACCTTTTTCAAAACTCAACCTTATGCTTACTCAAGAAAATTTGCTGTCACTTAAAAACCACTAGTTCAAGAGTAATATGCACAGCTGAAGTTTTTGATATAAATGAGTTAGAGTTGTTTTTGAATGAAAGTAGTGTGGTAGGTTGAGGTGCGATCGGTAGAGGTGCAGTTGGTTGGAGTGTGGTCGGTTAGAGTGCGGTCAGCTGAAGTGATATCAGCTAAGTAAGGTAGGTTAAAAGATTGAAAGATGGTGTCTTGAAAGTTTGCAAATGATAAGTAGTCAGATTCACAACTTAGGCAATATGGTAAACATACAAACACAATTTACAATGATATTGTATATCTGAAAAGATCAAAACACTTAACAATAAACAAGATCAATATGAAACATAGGAACAAGTGTAGATATTAAATTTGCAGAAATGTAAAGAGAAATAAGTAAATGACACAAAGATTTGGAAAGGTTCGATCTGTTAAAAGATCTACGTCCTTTACCAAGATCGCCAGTCTTGGATTTTGAATGGAGGTTTATATTGATTCTTCCCTGATTACAGATTACGAAGATGAAGCCTTGAATCAACAACCTATTTTCTATGAAGATCAAATCCTAGACTTAGACCAGTGTATCCCTAATGATGCAATCTATATGATTGATCAATCGGGGTGAGTGTGTGTATTAAGAATCAAAAGCTCTTTTAAATCTATATGATTTAGAGCATATTCAATTTTGTGTGTTACAAGGCTTGAGATTTATAGATGAAGATTTCTGGAGTTGTTGAAGACTTGAAGGTTGTTGTAGACACCCCGCCTTGGACCACTCACCCCGATTGCACATTTGATTTTTTGTTTCTACTTGTTTTAAGTGTTTTTCATTAGTTTCTGTTACTTCCGTTAAGTTCCTGACTGTATCTGTTAAGTTTGGGGGCTAAATTGAATAACAGCTCTAACTTTCCAGTCTATTCTGTCAAAATTGCCATTTCAAAGTCGGGCGCCTCTGCCCTCTATGGCCAGACGCGTGCGCCTTCCGCCCCAAAGGCAGGAGGCGCGCGCTTCTGGGCGTCAGTTACAGATTCTCTCCAAGAATCCCTCCTGTGCTCAATTTACAAGATTTTGCCCGGGAATTCCCTCTTTGTTGACTTTGTTTATTCACCAAAGACATCTTCTTTTACCTATATAAACCCCCTCATTCTACCATGGAAGAGGACCCAACTTCTCTTATCTATAAAAAAATATACACAAGTTATTGCACACCATCTTCAAGTAAAACTTTGAAGTTTTCATCTCCCTTCCAAGTCAAGGTACAACATTTTCTATTTTATTTCTTATTTGACTTTTATGTGTTCTTAATGTATGCAATCCCCATCAAATGGGATATGACCAAATGATCGCTTCATTACATTGAAGTTGGTTAAAGGCTATCTCCCTACATTTTAAACTACATTTTAATTTTCCTTTATTTCTCCTAAATGTAATTGTTAGCATAAGTTTATATTAATAAAAGAATGACATTTTTTTAGCATAGAATACCTTTAGTAGCAAGACCGGCTTTAGCCGGGCGGAGTGGGTGTTTAATTACTTCCCACTCTGTAACCTAACTCCTGAACCAGTCACTCCCGAATCTATGGTTTTGTATATAAAATTAGGCTATATTAGGTTTTTCTTATATTCCTCTAAAACATAGGTGGCGACTCTAATCTTTAAAACCAAATAGACATCCTAGGATAATTCACCACTCTAGCCAAGCCATGGTTATCCCGGTGTATCTACAGTGGCGACTCCGCTGGGGATAGCATAAAGGGTTAAACTTGCGTTTTTACTTTTGGTGTTCTTTTTGTTGGTAGTGGTGCCCTAGGCACGTTTACTAAACGTTGTAATTGTTATCATTTATTTCATATCAATAAAGAGATGTTTTGATTATTATTGTTGTTCATGTTTACTTATAATAATCTCCGTCCCTAGTACTTGTAAAGCACTAGTATAAAGGCTAAATGATCATGCGATGATCATGTTAGATTTAAAGGTACTTGTTTGGAACAAGGTACTGGACATGAACCGCTGTATGAGATTTATGTCATGGTCTATGTCGTACATATATCTCATATTAGCTATGTCATACGAATCCTTAGACATGAAGTTATTATAGTCTTCCACTTGATGAACATTATGTTTGACATATTCAAACGCTACCTTTAACCGGGTAGTTATAAAGGGTATGATTGGCATAATCGGATTCACGTTGGGAAGAGTAATAAGCTAAATTGATTTGTCCCTATTCGGAGAGATGTCAAGCTTAGGCCTCTCGTAGGAATGATGTAGATGAAAATGTTCGGCCGGACTCAAATGAATTGATTAGATTAATGTCATTTGGATTATCAACATATTCGGAGTCGAGAAAGTATTGAACAAAACAAGTTAACTTGTTGACCATGACTTGTGTTCAATGACATCGTGGACAAAGGGATTGTGACATGTTCTAAAGGAATGCGGACTTGTATCTAGTTATACTATTTGGGTAGGTATGACGGTTTGCTAGAACCTAATCATATCTTATGGTTTCATGTTTGAACCCATTGCCAACTTAGTATAATCCTAGAGGGTCACACACAATAGAACGAATCTTAAATAAGGACTATATCGGAATATTAAGTCGAAGGACTTTGGAGGAATTTGGAAATTAGGGAAATCTGGGGCAGGTCTGCGACCGCACAAAAGGGTTTGGGCGGCCGCACAGCTTGACTCAAAAAAATACCAGAAACCTTCCAGATAGATGTGCGGCCGCACAGGTGGTTTTGGGCGGCCGCACACCATGTCGGGACTGGTTTCCTAATTTGATTTGGAAAAGAATTTTGGACGGGTTTAGATACAAGTTTCCTATTTGGAATAGGTCTAACTTGTATATAAATAGCAAAATTCGGCTAGAATCAATGCCAATGCTTTTGTGCAAATTCCAAAGAGTTTGAGAGAGTTTTATTTTGTTCTAAGACATCCTAGATTGAAGAACAAAATAATACACAAACTAAAATTCCATATAGTTCATATTAATTGTGAAAACGTGTTTCACAATTTTGGTCTAGCAACCAAGATCAAGTGTTCTTGATATTCGTTCAAGGTGTGGATACCGCTAGAGGGTGAAGCTCATCATCTTCAAAGTTCGTGTTCTTACTTATTCGTGATTAAAGCTTCAATTTCTCCACCAAGATCAAAGACCAAATTCAAAGTCATCAAGGGTTAGTTTTTCTAGTATTCATATTGCAAGTATTTAATTTAATCATATGAATGGATCTATTGGCTTTGGGTTTCATAAAATTTTAAATGCTATTTTCCGCTGCGCATGTTACTTGGAAACCCAACAGTGGTATCAGAGCCCCATTCATGTTGATTATTTCAATACCTAGATCATTTTGTGTGTATATAAATTGTTTATGTGCCTAACATGATATGAATATTGGATATATGATATTTATGTGTTATATGATTTTATGTGGTTTATTGTTTTACAACTCTAATCGCACTATTGAATCGCCCTAAAAAATTATGTTGGATTCTGAATTGTTTGATTATTAATTTTTGATTGGATCAAAGTTTTAATAATCGGGGAAAACAATTTTGAGATAAATTTTTGAACTTTAAAAAATCCTGTCTGATGCTACTGTGCGACCGCACAGAAAATATTGGGCGGCCGCACATGTTTGGGTGACCGCACAGATTTTCTTGGGCGGCCGCACAGTTGGTCAGAATCAGAATCAGATTCTGGAATTTTGATGGGGTCCAACCGAATCAGTGACAATACCGCCCAGACCTGCTGATCTAGAGCGGGTTTTGGACAGTTGGTTTTGGGGTGGATCTGGGGTTTGATTTTCCTATTTGTTTTGATCTTGTGATTCTAAGATTGGTTCAAGGTTTGGATGGCTAATCTACGTTCATCGAGATTTTGTTTCCCAAACTTGATCGCAATCAAAGTTTCAAAGATAAAACGAAGTTAGAATTATGAAGAGTTCATAATTGCTAAAATTGAGAAACAAAGTTCTTGATTCAATGATTGGAGATTCATGTGGAATTGTGGATGCAATTGGCCTACGTTTATCGAGACCATCTATTGTTTAGTTTCGGCCACATGGACTACTTTCTTGGTTTCTTGAATTAGTGCGGAATTGTGGATGCCTTATGGCTTAGTTTTGGCCGCACTTCTTGTTGTCTTGATTTGGAAGAAGATAACCAAAGTTCAAAGAGTCTCATCCTCATAATTATAGAGAAACTAGTGACACATAAATATTATGCTTAAATTAATGGAGATTAATTTAGTGTCTAAACTTGATGCGTAACATGTTTATATTATGCGCTCATAAATGTGTTGTATGCTATATGTGATGAACCTTCAAAGAAAGTTTTAAGTTCTTTTTTCCATGCCATGATTAAAACACTTGTTTATACATGGGTGATTTTGATGTGGGTTCACCTCCGCGAGGTGCATTAATTTTATTCATGTATGAGCAAGATGAGGTTCATTAATTCAATGTGGGCTTGCCTCCGCAAGGTGCATTAAATTGAATGGTTCCTATACGTTTAAAATGGTTGGACTTAATTAGGCGTCAAAACAGTTTTGGGCCTAGGCAAAAGATGAGATTAAAGATGCTTTTTGAAATTGGATTTCTCAAAGAATCTCATAAAAGAATCTAAGAATCATATGGAATATGATTGACATGATTGTCTACCTAATTAATTTAGTTTTGAGCGGTCCACCTCCGTGGACTCAAAAGTTAAATTAAAGTTGGATCTTAGCCCAATTAAAATTATATTATACATTGGATATATATGAAGGTTATATAATTTAGTGGGAGTATTTTTTTATGAAAAATACATTATCTATTTCTTTAATGAAATCGGTACTTATTAAATTTTGGAAATTTTGCATATTTGTAGACAATGACTGCTAACACTCAATCGATTTCGTTGCGATCGATCCTTGAGAAGGATAAGCTCCAAGAGAATTGTACGAACTTTATGGATTGGATCCGTAGCCTAAGAATTGTTCTTAGGCAAGAAGATAAGTTGTACAATCTCGATGGGCCTCTTCCTGCTGAACCAGAACCTACTGCCCCTAGGGCAGAAAGAGACAGTTACAAGAAACATCGTAATGATTCTAGAGATGTAAGCTGTCTCATGCTTGCTACCATGTGCTCAAAACTCCAACAAAGTTTGGAACATTTGGAAGCCTATGAGATAGGCGTGGAGTTAAGAGCTATGTTTCAAGAGCAAGCTAGGCAAGAGAGGTACAAGACCATTGTTGCATTCACTTCTTGCAAAATGAATGAAGGGAAACAAGTGAGTCCTCACATGCAGAAAATGAAAGGCTATGTAGAGCACCTTGAGAAACTTGGCTATCCAATCCCATTAGAGTTAGCCACGGATCTCATTCTTAATTCATTACCTAAAAGTTATAATCAGTTTGTGATGAATTATAACATGCATGGAATGGATAAGAATCTCTCCGAGTTGCATGGGATGCTTAAAACTGCAGAGATGAAGATTGTGGAGAAAGGTTCTCCCGTGCTCTTGGTTCATGATGGGAAGAAGGCTAGTGACAAAGGAAAGGGTAAGAAAGTTGTCAAACCCAAGATAAGCAAGGCAAAGGTTGCCAAGGCTTCTGAGGCAAAACCCGATTCACAAAAGGATGCAATCTGTTTCCATTGTCAAGAAATTGGTCATTGAAAACGTAATTGCAAGGCTTTCTTGGAAGAGCAAAAGAAGAAGAAAGGCAGCAAGGCTGCGTCGACTTCAGGTATCTATATGATAGATATTCTCCTTTCTACCACTGATTCTTGGGTATTGGGTACCGGATGTGGTTCTCACATTTGTTTAAATGTGCAGGGACTAAAGAATAGGAGACTACTTAAAGAGGGTGAAGTAGACCTACGCGTGGGGAATGGAGCAAGAGTTGCTGCATTAGCCGTAGGGACTTATGAAGTCACTTTACCTTCTGGATTAATTCTTGTTTTGAACAATTGTTATTATGTTCCGGATTTATGTAGAAATATTATTTCAATTTCTTGTTTGGATAATGAAGGTTTTAAGTTTCTTATTGAGAATAAGAAATTTTCTATTTATTTAAATGATGTGCTTTATGGTATTGCTAATTCATTTAATGGCCTTTATATCTTGGATGTCAAGAATGAAAATAATGTCTATCATGTAAATAAGAAATCTAAACCTAATGATGTAAATCATACTTATTTGTGGCATTGCCGTCTTGGTCATATTAATGAGAAGCGTATCTCAAAACTCCATGGGGACGGACTTTTGGGTTCATGTGACTTTGAGTCATATGATACTTGTGAGTCGTGTCTTCTTGGAAAAATGACTAAGACACCTTTTACCAAGTTAGGTGAAAGGGCAAGCGACTTATTGGGGTTGATACATTCCGATGTATGCGGACCATTAAGTAGCAATGCTAGGGGAGGATTTCAATACTTTATAACCTTCACTGATGATTATAGTAGATTTGGGTATGTTTACCTAATGAAACATAAAAGTGAAGCATTTGAGATATTTAGAATATTTCAAAATAAAGTAGAAAAACAACTTGGCAAAAGTATTAAGGCACTTCGATCAGATCGAGGTGGAGAATACTTGAGTCATGAATTTGATGATCATCTAAAGAATTGTGGAATAGTTTCACAATTGACTCCACCCGGAATACCACAATGGAATGGTGTGTCCGAGAGAAGAAATCAGACTTTGTTAGACATGGTTCGATCAATGATAAGTCAAGTTGATCATCCAATATCCTTTTGGGGTTATGCTCTAGAAACCGCTGCATTCACACTAAATCGTGTTCCAACTAAATCGGTTCAAAAGACTCCATATGAGATGTGGAGCAGAAAGAAAACTTGTTTATCTTTCATGAAGATTTGGGGTTGCGAAGCTTTTGTCAAAAGACTTGTCTTTGACAAACTTACACACAAATCCGACAAATGTATTTTCGTGGGATATCCAAAGGAAACTAGAGGATATTACTTTTACAACCGTGAGGACAACAAAGTTTTTGTTGCCCGAACTGGTGTCTTTCTAGAGAAAGAGTTTCTCTCCAAAGAAATAAGTGGGAGTAAAATAAATCTTGAAGAGATTCGAGACCCAGAAAATGACATTGAACCAATAGTGGAACACGAACAAGAACCACAAGGAGATGTGGAACCTGTTCAAAATACACAAGCAACTCGCAGATCTAGTAGGTTACGATCCGAGCCCGAGAGATATGGATTTCTCGTAACGGATAGTAATGAGGTGGAAATCATTGAGAATGATGAACCGAAAACCTAACAAGAGGCGATGTCTTCTCCTGATTCGGACAAGTGGCTTGGAGCCATGGAATCCGAATTGCAATCCATGCAAGACAATCAAGTTTGGAACTTGATTGATGCACCCGAAGGTGTAAAAACCATAGGATGCAAATGGGTCTTCAAGAAGAAGACTGATATGGATAGGAAGGTGCATACTTACAAAGCTAGACTTGTAGCGAAGGGTTATAGGCAAGTTCATGGTATTGACTATGATGAAATCTTTTCACCCGTAGCAATGATCAAGTCTATAAGAATTTTGCTTGACATTGCCGCATATCATGACTATGAAATATGGCAAATGGATGTCAAAACCACTTTCCTAAATGGAAAACTACAAGAGGATGTGTATATGACACAACCGGAAGGTTTTGAACAGAATTCTAAGGTATGCAAATTGTAGAGATCTATCTATGGATTGAAGCAAGCTTCAAGGAGTTGGAATCTCCATTTTGATGAATCGGTCAAAGAGTTTGGTTTCATCAAGAACGAAGATGAACCTTGTGTATACAAGAAGATTAGTGGGAGCATAGTGCTATTCCTTATTTTATACATGGATGACATATTACTCATTGGAAACGATATTCCTACACTTCAGCAGTGAAGACTTGGTTAGGAAAATGCTTCGCAATGAAAGATATGGGTGAAGCCGCATCTTTACTTGGCATTAAGATCTATAGAGATAGATCAAGGAGGCTACTTGGTTTAAGCCAAAGTACATACATTGACAAGGTCATTAGAAGATTCCGTATGGAAAATTCTAAAAGAGGAACCTTACCAGTGTTACATGGAGTTTCTATAAGCAAGACTCAATGTCCTAAGACAAAAGATGAGCATGAGAAAATGAATGATGTTCCATATGCTTCGGCAATTGGGTCCATCATGTATGCCATGATTTGTACTAGGCCGGATGTATCTTATGATTTAAGCATGACAAGTAGATACCAATCCGACCCCGATGAAAATCACTGGATGGCTGTAAAAGCAATTCTTAAGTATTTGAGAAGAACTAAAGATTCGTTTTTGGTCTATGGAGGAATGGAAGATGATCTCGTGGTAAATGCTTACACGGATGCAAGCTTCCAAACCGACAAAGATGATAGTCGATCGCAATCGGGTTTTGTGTTTATGTTAAATAGTGGAGCTGTAATCTGGAAGAGTTCCAAGCAAAGTACAACTGGTGATTCTATAACGGAAGCTGAGTATATTGCTGCATCAGATGCTGCAAAGGAAGCTGTTTGGATTAAGAAGTTCATCACAGAACTTGAAGTGGTTCCTAGCATTGCTAATCCAATAGACCTTTATTGCGATAATAATGGTGCTATTGCTCAAGCAAAGGAACCAAGAGCGCATCATAAATCCAAACACATACTTAGGCGTTTTCATATCATTTGAGAAATCGTTAATAGGGGAGACGTAAATATATGCAGAGTACGTACTGATGACAATGTTGCGGACCCGCTAACAAAGGGACTTCCACAAGCTAAACATGAAGGTCATGTTAGGTCCATGGGTATTAGATACATGGGAGATTGGGCCTAGGGCAAGTGGGAGATTGTTGGTAGTGGTGCCCTAGGCACATTTAATAAACGTTGTAATTGTTATCATTTATTTCATATCAATAAAGAGATGTTTTGATTATTATTGTTGTTCATGTTTACTTATAATAATCTCCGTCCCTAGTACTTGTTAAGCACTAGTATAAAGGCTAAATGATCATGAGATGATCATGTTAGATTTATGGGTACTTGTTTGGAACAAGGTACTGGAAATGACCCGCTGTATGAGATTTATGTCATGGTCTATGTCGTACATATATCTCATATTAGCTATGTCATACGAATCCTTAGACATGAAGTTATTATAGTCTTCCACTTGATGAACATTATGTTTGACATATTCAAACGCTACCTTTAACCGGGTAGTTATAAAGGGTATGATTGGCATAATCGGATTCACGTAGGGAAGAGTAATAAGCTAAATGGATTTGTCCCTCTTCGGAGAGATGTCAAGCTTAGGCCTCTCGTAGGAATGATGTTGATGAAAGTGTTCGGCCGGACTCAAATGAATTGATTAGATTAATGTCATTTGGATTACCAACATATTCGGAATCGAGAACGTATTGAACAAAACAAGTTGACTTGTTGACCATGACTTGTGTTCAATGACATCGTGGACAAAGGGATTGTGACATGTTCAAAAGGAATGCGAACTTGTATCTAGTTATACTATTTGGGTAGGTATGACAGTTTGCTAGAACCTAATCATATCTTATGGTTTCATGTTTGAACCCATTCCCAACTTAGTGTAATCCTAGAGGGTCACACACAATAGAACGAATCTTAAATAAGGACTATATCGGAATATTGAGTCGAAGGACTTTGGAGGAATTTGGAAATTAGGGAAATCTGGGGCAGGTCTGCGACCGCACAAAAGGGTTTGGGCGGCCGCATAGCTTGACTCAAAAAAGTAACAGAAACCTTCCAGATAGATGTGCGGCCGCACAGGTGGTTTTGGGCGGCCGCACACCATGTCGGGACTGGTTTCCTAATTTGATTTGGAAAAGAATTTTGGACGGGTTTCGACACAAGTTTCCTATTTGGAATAGGTCTAACTTGTATATAAACAGCAAAATTTGGCCAGAATCAATGCTAATGCTTTTGTGCAAATTCCAAAGAGTTTGAGAGAGTTTTATTTTGTTCTAAGACATCCTAGATTGAAGAACAAAATAATACACAAACTAAAATTCCGTATAGTTCACATTAATTATGAAAACGTGTTTCACAATTTTGGTCTAGCAACCAAGATCAAGTGTTCTTGATATTCGTTCAAGGTGTGGATACCGCTAGAGGGTGAAGATCATCATCTTCAAAGTTCGTGTTCTTACTTGTTCGTGATTACAGCTTCAATTTCTCCACCAAGATCAAAGACCAAATTCAAAGTCATCAAGGGTTAGTTTTTCTAGTATTCATATTGCAAGTATTTGATTTAATCATATGAATGGATATATGGGCTTTGGGTTTCATAAAATTTTAAATGTTATTTTCCGCTGTGCATGTTACTTGGAAACCCAACACTTTTATCTATTTTTTGCAGGCATTCTGGTGACAAAGGGTGGGATGCGTGCGCCTCTGGCCTTCTTGGCCTAAGGCGCGCGCCTCCGACCCTAACCACCAGCAGTGCCCTTACTTCATCTTGTCCTTCAAATTACATGTTATTGTGCTAACAGTTTCTGCAGGGGAAAAGTATTATTATATAGGGTCAGGGTAGTCCTCTTAACCCATTGATTTACAGGTTTGCACAGAATCGGGCGCCCATGCTCTTCTTTCTCTAACGCGCGCGCCTCTCACATAGGCATCCCAACGCGCGCGCTTCTGGGTGCATTTCCATAACAGAACAGTGTATAGAACAGGGCAGAATTATGGGGTGTGGGCACAGTTGCCTACACATAACTGTTTTATTTTCTGTTCGTTTTTATCGGTCACACAGGTGATTCGAAAGTTGTAATTATGTGCTTATTTTCCTTTTCTTTATTATAAAAAAAAAGAAAAAAAATCAAAATTCCTCTAATGTGTGCATTAAGTTTTCTTCCTTCTCATTAGTGTTAAAGTTTGAGTCGGTCTTATCAAATAAAAGTCGTTCGTGTCCTCATACACTCCTCCAAGTTGTTCAATATAAATAATTCTTGGCAAAATGATGAAAAGATGTCTAAACGAGTTTTGGAATGAAGGCCATCACTTGAACGCCTAGGGCTAAACATCAATAAGACGAAGTCAAGCTATCAAGTTCCAAAACAAAGTGGAGCTACAACCATGAAGGAATATCAAGCCATGTTTTCAAGGGGAATAAAAAAAAAAGGCTCGCTAGATTGACTCTTCAAAACAACCTAGGCAAAAGTTATAGCACCAAAAAAAATAAAAATCCTCTTCATTCAAAGAAGTTCACAACAATATCATGATTCCAACGAAGGACGAAACAACACGACCAAAGAAGCATCAACAAGAACTATGGTGACCTGAGCCTCTACACTTGAGGAACGTAGGCAACCTTCGGGTCCGATCTCATTCAAGAAAGAAGAAATTTTTAGCCCTAATGAGTTATGGTGATCGGCCTTCCTCTCGAACTCTTCAAGACATCTTTGTACGAGTCATCTACCAAAGAACAAATCGCAAAAACAACTTTCTTATAATTGAAATCATTTTGCGTTTTTTTTCGAGTCTAGGGGTTTCTCTTCGTTCAGCTACGCTCCCAATTTCTCGTAATTAAATTGGGGCTTTCCTTCTCTTCTCTCTAAATGACTTACTTACCTTCGTGAGTCATTCAAAAAAACAAATAAAAAAAATCAATACTAAGGGCTACTTCCCTAGTCGAGTCAATAAGGCCTCCATCTCCCATAAAATCACATGTCTCTCATCCTCGGCTAGAGGCAATGCACACTTCCTCATTAATTGAGTCAAAAAAAATGAAAAATGAAGACGCCAAAGAGATGCCTGCTAGATTGAAAAACCGAAAGGGCGGTCTAGGCAAAAAACAGGATGCGTCATAAAAAAAGAAGAGAGAGTAAGAGAGAGAAGGGAAAGAGAAAGGGAGATCTCCGGTCTCCAACAAAGAAGATGATCTCACAGTTCTGCATTGGGTTCCCCACAGATTCAACTTCAACAAGTTCCTCGCAAAGTCCACTTCAACATTGTGAGGGGCTCGACGAGGCATGGTACCATCAAGAGTCTTTTGGGGGTATGCACGTAAAAGGGTTTGTTCCAGCAAAATACAGTTTTGGGTTCATCATTAACGTGAAACCGCGCAAGGTTCAGAAAAGGGTAAGAAGTCTCACAGGTCGCCTCCAATATACCGATTGGTTTTGAGCAACAAAAGGGCAATAATGGGTGTCCCGGTCTCCAAGCTTCTCAAATTGGAGGAGTTGGGCTTCTCGAATAATGAAGTGCCACTCGAAAAGAAGGCTCTCTTACTTTATTTGACAATTAATGAGCCCTATGGGCTATGCGCAAGAAATATATGTGGGATAATCTTCAAGCTTCACGAAAGGAAGATGCCCCTGATATTAGAAGAATGAATGTCAAAACGCTTCTCAGTAAAATGAATATGCTCATGCTTCTTCCTCCACACAAGGATAAGCCTTTCTTACTCTACTTACAATCAATAATGACGCCCTAGGGGGCTATGCTCGATCTCGAAAGACTCCCTCAATGAGAATGCAATTCACTTTACCTCCTCGGCGGTGGACAAGATTTCTTGGTCCTACCAAAGTCTTGTAGAACATTGAAAGCCCTCTCAATCGGTTTGGCACCGAAGGTCTCTCGAGGGGCCACACAATCAACAATATTTTGGGATCGGCACTACAGCAATGCAATAGCCCGAATGTGGAATAATCTTGGGGCTTCGATAAGCCGAACGGTTTCAAAGGTCTTTTGCGGCTCTACAATCGAAGGTCTTTTGGGTCCTTTCATCTCTCAGCCACGATAATGCATCTCACTTGGACAGTTTGGGCTATGATCAATCATGAGGATCCCTTAGGGCTAGACACCAATGATCTTTCAGGGGCTTCACAATCAAAAGTTCAAGGGCCCGTAATTACATCTCGCATGCACCACAATGGCAAATGCAAATTCTTTGGACTCTCGGCATCAAAAATATCTTGGAATGCCTCACACTCTACAGCCCTCTTGAAGCTCGTAGTCACTACAAACATCAAGTCTCTTGGGGCTTGGCATCAATTATCGTTCAATGACTTTGCAATCGACGATCTTTCTATGGCTTTACCATCAACGATTTACCCTTGGGCCTCGGTCATGACAACTATAAATGCAATCTACTTGGATGGGTCGAGAGTTGATTAATCTTGGGGCTTCATGAGTCACTCATAGTTTGGCATCAAAGGCGTTCCAGGGGCTTTACAATCAGCAACCCCTTGGTATCTCGGCATCGAAAGCCTTTTGAAGCCCTATAATTGAAAAATCTCTGGGGGCTAGACATCGCGCTTCGTTGGGCACAACAGCAACAACAGAATTCAAGCGAAACGAGCCGGACTTCGACCGAACATGACTTGATCTTGGGTTGGCTTTACAAACACACGATGGTTAAAATGGTTCACCCACGAACTAAATATATATATATATTTGCAAGTGTATATATTATTTTCTTTCTAATCTAAAAAAAAAATAGAGACAAAAAGATTTTTATTTTTCTTTTTCTTGTAAATAAACTTTCTTTGTCTCCTTACTTGCGTAAAAGTATGTGCTATTAGCTTCTTCCCCAGCACTCTCCATCACCCTTGAACTACGCTTGTCTGATTCCTTTCAAGGGATACGTAGGCAGCCTTTGGCACGACCAACCCATCATCAAGAAGTGATCATGCCTCCATCAAAAGCAAAAGCAACTCATCAACATCCAAAGCATGGACATTCTTCATCAAAGCCACAACATCATAAATCCATCCTAAATCTCTGCGCCTATGGTAACTGAAGGTATGAACATCATTCATTAACGCTTTCTGCAAATCACATCACAAAAAAAAGCAATTTATCCATTCATGCAAAATCTCTCTCTCTCTCATGCAAATCTGCTTTCCAAATCACAACGCACCACAAGCACAATCTCTCTCACAATTTTCATTTTAGATCTCACACAAGCACATATATCTACAAAGCACACACCTAATAGATAAAGGAGTGAGTCCCCCGGCATCCAATACCTTCAAACAGAAAATGCGGGTCTGAACAGCATACAGCAAATGCGGCTTCAAACAGCATACAACAAATGCGGCTCCGATTAGCAAACAAAAAATGCGGCTTAGAACAGCAAAATAGCAAATGCGGCTTCAAACAGCAAAACAACAAATGCGGCTCCAAACAGCAATTTGGTCCATGGTGAACCACTGAAATCACCACCTCTTCATCAGAAAAGTTCGCTCAACGGACTCCCATTCAACTCCAGTCCGCTCAACGGACTTTAAATCAGTAGACGGATTCACTAAATGGATTTAGCCAGTCTACTCAACGGACTTTAAACCGGAAACGGATTCGCTAAACGGATTTAGCCAGTCTGCTCAACGGACTTTAAACAGGCATAACGGTTTCGTTAAATGGCTCCAGCCTCAGTCTGCTAACTAAACTCTAAACATTGGACACGGTGGGCCATCTCATACCATCGTACCTCTTTCAATCAACAAAATCCGCTCACACAGGGAGCGCACCACTATCCTTCGTAATTTCAAATTCTTGAGTCTTTGTTTTCTTTTCTTTCCCTTTTTCTCTGTGATGTCCTTAGCGGATGTCTTTCTTTTGTCAGCGCGTTTTTGCTTCGCAATCCACGCCACTGAGGAGCTCTATAGACACCTCGCCTTAGACCGCTCACCCCAATTGCACATTTGATTTTGTGTTTCTACTTGTTTTAAGTGTTTTTCGTTAGTTTCTGTTACTTTCTTTAAGTTCCTGACCGACCCTTTTAAGTCTGGGGGCTAAATTGAGTAACAACTCTAACTTTCCAGTCCATTCTGTCAAAATTGCCTTTTCAGAGTCGGGCGCCTCTGCCCTCTACGGCTAGACGCGTGTGCCTTCCGCCCCAAAGGCAGGAGGCGCTTGCTTCTGGGCTTCAATTACAGATTATCTCCAAGAATCCCTCCCTTGCTCAATTTACATGATTTTACCTGGGAATTTTTCCATCTTTGTTGACTCTGTTTTGGCACCAAAAACATCTTATTTTACCTATATAAACCCCCTAATTCTACCATGGAAGAGGAACCAACTTCTCTTCTCTACAAAAACTATACACAAGTTCTTGCACACCATCTTCAATTACAACTTTGAAGTTTTTATCTCCCTTCCATGTCAAGGTACAACATTTTCTCTTTTATTTCTTATTTGACTTTTATGTCTTCTTAATGTATGCAATCCCCATCAAATGGGACATGACCAAATGATCACTTGATTACATTGAAGTTGGTTAAAGGTTATCTCCCTACATTTTAATTCTCCTTTATTTCTCTTAAATGTAATTGTTAACACAAGTTTATATTAATAAAAGAAGGATATTTTTTAGCATAGAACACCTTTAGTAGCAAGACTGGCTTTAGCCGGGCGGATTGGGTGTTTAAGTACTTCCCACACCTTAACCTAACTCCCAAACCCATCTCTCCTGAATCTCTGGTTTTGTAAATAAAATTAGGCTATATTAGGTTTTTCTTATGTTCCTCTAAAACATAGGTGCCGACTCTAATCATTAAAACCAAATAGGCATCCTAGGATAATTCACCGTAATAGCCAAACCGTGGTTCTCTTGGGGCATCTACAGTTGTGCTTGAAGATTCGAAGGATTCTGAAAATCATGAATGAAAAACTAGCCGTTTGAAATCTTAGAGGACAAGTTTGGAGGACAATGAGCAGTTGAATTCTGATTGGAGCTCAGTCTGAGTTGTCTTTTTATTGCGAGAGTAGTGGTCCAAGTGTACTATCATAACTGTTAGATAACAGTTGAATTCAAATTTGAAATTTGAAATTTTTAACGTTCTAAACTAACCAAAGGTTTTAGACACTAGTATGTGTTAGTGTTGTTGCCCTAGGCACGTTTATTTAAACGTTATGTATGTTATCATTTTATTCATATCAATAAAGAGATGTTTTGATTATTATTTTTGTTCATGTTTACTTATAATAATCTCCGTCCCTAGTGCTTATGAAGCACTAGTATAAGTCTAAATGATCATGGGATGATCATGTTAGACTTATGGGTACTTGTTGGAGAACAAGGTACTGGACATGACCCGCTCTATGATATTTATGTCATGGTCAATGTCATATATAGATCTCATATTAGTTATGTCATTTGAATCCTTAGACATGAAGTTATTATAGTCTTCCACTTGATAAACATTATGTTTGACATATTCAAACGCTACCTTTAACCAGGTAGTTATAAAGGGTATGATTGGCATGATCGGATTCACGTAGGGAAGAATAATAAGTTAAATGGAATTTTTCCTCCTCGGAGAGATGTCAAGCTTGGGCCCCTCGTAGAATGATGTTGATGAAATGTTTGGCCAAACTCAAATGAATTGATTGGTTCAATGTCATTTGGATTATCAACATATTCGGAATTGAGAAAGCATTGAACAAAAAAGAAGTTGACTCAATGACCATGACTTGTGTTCAATGACATCGTGGACAAAGGGATTGTGATATGTGTTGGTGTAGGTGCCCTAGGCATGGTTTAATAAACGTTCTGATTGTTATCATTTATTTCATATCAATAAAGAGATGTTTTGATTATTATTGTTGTTCATGTTTACTTATAATAATCTCCGTCCCTAGTGCTTGTTAAGCACTAGTATAAAGGCTAAATGATCATGTTAAATTTATGGGTACTTGTTTGGAACAAGGTACTGGACATGACCCGTTGTATGAGATTTATGTCATGGTCTATGTCGTTCATATATCTCATATTAGTTATGTCATTTGAATCCTTAAACATGAAGTTATTATAGTCTTCCACTTGATGAATATTATGTTTAACGTATTCAAACGCTACCTTAACCTGGTAGTTATAAAGGGTATGATTGGCATAATCGGATTCACGTAGGGAAGAATAATAAGCTAAATGGATTTGTCCCTCTTCAGAGAGATGTCAAGATTGGGACTCTCGTAGGAATAATGTTGATGAAAATTTTCTGCTGGACTCAAATGAATTGATTAGATCAATGTCATTTGGATTATCAACATATTCGGAATCGAGAAAGTATTGAACAAAACAAGTTGACCGTTAGACCATGACTTGTGTTCAATGACATCGTGGACAATGGGATTGTGACATATTCTAAAGGAATGTGAACTTGTATCTAGTTATACTATTTGGGTAGGTATGACGGTTTGCTAGAACCTAATCATATCTAATGGTTTCATGTTTGAACCCATTGCCAACTTAGTATAATCCTAGAGGGTCACACACAATAGAATGAATCTTAAAAAGACTATATTGGAAATTAAGGCTGTCTGGAGCTGGTGTGCGACCGCACAAACCAGGCTGGGCGGACCGCACATGTTTGGGCGACCGCACACTTGGTTTTGGGCGTCCGCACAGTATGTCGGGACAGATTTCCTGATTAAATTAGGAAAAGGATTTTGGACGGGTTTAGACACAAGTTTCCTATTTGGAATAGGTCTAACTTGTATATAAATAGCCAAATTCGGCCAGAACTAAGTCCTAGCTTTTGTGCAAGCCTCCAAAGAGTTTGAGAGAGTTTTATTTTGTTCTAAGACATCCTAGATTGAAGAACAAAATAATACACAAATAAAATTCCATATAGCTCAAATTAATTGTGAAAACGTGTTTCACAATTTTGGTCTAGCAACCAAGATCAAGTGTTCATGATATTCATTCAAAGTGTGGATATCGCTAGAGGGTGAAGCTTATCATCTTCAAAGTTCGTGTTCTTACTTTTGTGATTAAAGCTTCAAGTTCTCCACCAAGATAAAAGACCAAATTCAAAGTCACCAAGGGTTAGTTTTTCTAGTATTCATATTGTTGTATTTGATCTAATCATATGAACGGATCTATAGCTTTGGGTTTCTATTAAAATTTTAAATGCTATTTTCTGATGCGCATGTTATTCCGAAACTCAATAAAGGAATACGAACTTGTATGTAGTTACACTATTTGGGTAGGTATGACGGTTTGCTAGAACCTAATCATAACTTATGGGTTTATGCTTAAACCCATTGCCAACTTAGTATAATCCTATAGGGTCACACACAATTAGAATGAATCCTAAAGGACTTAATTGGAATCTGGGTCGAAGGGCCTTTGAGGGATTTTTAGGAATTTAGAGGAGAAAACAAGAAAAACAGAAAAGCTGGAGGGTCCGGTCGGACCTATGCAAGGACCCGGTCGGACCTTGTATAGGACCCGGCCGGACCTCCTATAAGACCCGGGCGGACCTAGTCGGTTTCGGCCTGGGACTTTCTTAATCCGATTTATTGCGGGTTTGACCACTTGTTACCTATTTGGAATAGGAGAAACAAGTATAAATAATTCCTCTAGTTGCCCTAATCAGTCTTATTCATATTGTGAGCCTCCAAAGAGTTTGAGAGAGTTATTTCTTGTTCTAAAGATTCCTAGATTGAAGAATAAGAACATCACATAAAATTCCATATAGTTCTAAAACAATTATGAAAGCGTGTTTCACAATTTGGTCTAGCAACCAAGATCAAGAAGCGTTCTTGATATTTGTTCAAGGTGTGGATACCAATAGAGGGTGAAGTTTATCACCTCCATAGTTCGTGTTCTTGCTTTTGTTCGTGATCATGTTTCAAAGCTCCACCAAGAATCAAGGTTGTTAATCAAAGGGTTCAAGGGTTAGTATTCCAGTATTCATTATGCAAGTATTTGATTTAATCATATGAATGGATCTATGGGCTTTGGGTTTCCATATAAAATTTTAATGCTTTATTTCGCTGCGCATGATTATAGGAAACCCAACAGTGTGACCATGGTTAGGTTTAAACAAACTTGAGTTTTGAGTCTTCAGTCTTTGGTTTTCACAAGGCAACTGAGTGACTTGTGGTCATGTGAGAGAGTGCGGTCACTTGAGGTGCGGTCACCTTGAGGTAAGGTTACCTGTGACTGTTTAAAGTGTGGTCACTTGTGATCCAACTGAGGTCACTTTGAGCTAGGTTCTTCAAAAATTTGAGGAGCCAATCTTCACAAGCCTAGACAATCTTAAAATGTACTTAACTAAATGAAGTATAAAACTTCTTACATTATATCCTAAAGTCCATAAAAGATAAAATTAGGTCATGTGATCAATCAAATTAAGTATTATGAGTGGTTTATAATATGCATACCCAACAGTGACTCATTATTACTCCACAACCTGCTACATATACTTAAGTCACGTTGTCTTGTAAAGTTAGGGTTAACATTTGATCGTTGATCAGAGAGAGAAAGGGGAATCGATCGTCTCGTCTGAAATCTCCCATATTCCTCCGTCTCTCACAACCTCCTCCGCAAGTCTTCAGCCTCCTCTCATGGTAACCATGGTAAGTCAATCTTTATTTCTCTCTATTCAATATGGAAACCCTCTCTCTTTCTCTCCCTATCTCTCTGTTATAATTTCTGGCCACACACACAATGTGTCTGCCTTTTATTCTTATTCCGATTTTTTTTTGTGTGTTGAAATTCATGCTCGTTCGATTTCAAAACGAAATGTCAGGTTGATTCAGGGTTTCTTCATAGAGTGAATAATTTTATGATATTTCATCACTTAATAATCTAATTGGGGATTTTAATCTGGGTCGGGTTGGGTTCAGGTTTGATGCCATCCGGGCCAAGGCTGGTTCGGTAGAAGGGAGGTTAATGGCGGGCCAGGTCCGGGTTTGAGCAAACCCGGTCCGTACCCGACCCATTGACATCCCTAGTTCCCATTGACAGAAAATAGGAAGGATAGTACGATATAATCTGAGCTAGAATCTATTTACAGTCTTTGGTATTGACTGATAAGGAAAAATACTACTACCTCTGTCCTAGAGTATATGTAGTGGTAGATCTAGAAACTAATGAGAGTAGGTGCACATATTTCAAATATCGATAGTGGGAGTTGAACTCAAGCCCTCAAAGACAAAACTCATAGACTTTCCCACTAAGCTAAGAAGGTTTATTTGTCATTAGGTTCACTTTTAATGTGTGTGTGTGTGTATATATATATATATATATATATATATATATATATATATATATATATATATATATATAAATTTCTTATAAATACTTAATTTTTTTCTATTAAATTTGATAATTCAATGGGTGCACCACCACCCATAGCTGTAAGGGTGGATCCGCCTCTAAGTATATGTCAACCCTTCTATTTGCACGTAGATTAAAAAATTGTGGAAGTGATGTAAGTGGTGTGAATATGAAAAGTGAGGTATGAGAGAGAAGGTGAGGTAAGGAATAATAAGTTAATTGGTGTTGTGAGTATGAAAGTACAGTATGAGAGAGAATGAGTGGGAGGAATATTAAAGATTTTTTTTGTCATTTTTAGAAGTAGACATATACTCTGGGACATGATAAAAAGAAAAGGTGGACATATACTCTGTGACAGAGAGTAAAAAGTCCATATTAAAATCTTTTGTATTTCAAAAATTCAATAAATAATTTTTCTATTTGAAAATCCTAAAATTATACTATTTAATAAAAAAACTCAAATTTAAAACCAATATCTTGAGATTTGAGAATTCATATTGATGAAAACTTGAGTTTCTTTTTCAGTTATGAGTTTACAATAAAATTATTCTATCTTGAAAAATAACTACAATAATTTTAAAATTCAAATATTACCAATATCAATAAACTTGTAAAACTTAAAAAGTGATAGTTTCAATATTGACTCTAAAAATAATGATCATTATGCTAAGATTTGGAAAAAAATTATCATGAATAATATTAATTTATTATGATAAAATTTTATTATTATAAAAATTAAATTTAGTAAGCACGATATAATTAACATTCCTATTATTAATTTTAGTAAGCACGATATTAGATAAATATTATCACATACAATAAAAAGTAGAAATGATAACTAAATTTCATTTATTGAGAAATTTGAAGAGTTGCAGCTAAAAATTTGTATACTCACTAACGCATATAATAAGCATCGTCGATATAATATGTATTATAGCTGACTAGTTAAACCTTTTAAAAATATGTTTAAAAATATGTTTAACTATAGAGTTTAAAAGAAAATGTAACAAATATTATGTGATATAGAGCTAATGCTAGACAATTATTCTTTCCGTATGACTATGAACACTCAACCTTTTCTTAATAAAAGGCAAATAATATACTCTCTCTGTCTCAGTTTAAAGTTTTTAATTTTTTTTTATTATTCTCAGTTTAAAGTTTTTAGTTGTTTTATTCTATAAATAACAAAGTATGAACAATATTTTGGATAATATTGTCCTCATAAAATCCATTTAAATACAAAAAAAATAAAAAATAAAAAAAACCGATTTTTCATTAATGTGTTTTGAACACGGTATTTTTGTCTATGATTCATTTATTCCCTAATCCTCAGCACCCTGACTAATTATACCTACTTTTCATCCACTTGCTTTTGAATTGTGTTTTGAACAATTATATTCTTAACTCCATACTTTAGTTGACCCATTTTTCATTAATGTGTATTGATGTTTTAATAAGTGTCAAATTAAGAACTTTAAACCGAGACGGAGGGAGTAATTTTTATTTGGGACAAAGGTAGTGTAAAGTTGAACAGTACTATCTAGAATCAACATTTTTTATTTCTATTTTACGATACAATCTAAAGTCCAAAAAATATTGTATATATGAATGAAATATTTTTTTAGGATAAATAAATAAAATAAGAATACTACTACGAGACTGAGGGAGGTATAGAAATAGACAAAGAAAAAATATATACTGTAGTACCTCCAAATGGGCCAAAATTTGACGGCAGCCGGAAAATAAAATGTTTAGAGAAATAACATCAAATAAAACACGAACACCACACCTCATGTTTCCAAAGATGTCTCCGATTAATTTTTATGGTTTAGAAACAAAATATCAATATTTTTAATATTAGTAAGTTAGTATGTCCTTATCTCTAGTTGCATTTAATATCGACATTAAGACAAAGAAAAATAGCTTGAACGCACAAAAAGTCGTACGAACTATGAAGCAAATTTATTTTTCTTTTAAAGACTAGAGAAGTTAAGTTTCCTCGATAGAAAAACAAAATTTCATTTTCAATTCACACGAACTAATGTTGATGTTTCCTTTAACATTATCAAGTTGTCCTCATTTTGTTTCAAGATTTTTACATTGTTTGTTTTTGAAGAAACATTTTCTCCCAAAGCTAAAAACATACTCCCTCTATCTCTAAAATAATGTCCAAATTTTATTTTAAAGATCATATAAAAAACTATATTTCATACTCCCTCTGTCCCGGAAAGATATTCCATCTTTTTTCATTGTTACTACGAAAGAACTTTAAGCAATAACTAAAGTTAATTTTAGTTATCTTAATGTGAATCAATAAATTATTAATAGTATTTATAATGGTGTATCAATAACAATTTTTGAATTTTCATTAAAATAATTAAATTATTTTTAATTATTACTCAAAGTTTCTTCGTAGTAACAGGAAAAAAAAGGACTATTTTTCGGGGACAGAGAGAGTACAATTTAGTGACAAATATTTATATATAATCATCTAATCCTCTTTCTATATATTTAGTTTTGCAAGTACAAAAAGCTAGTGAAAAAATTGGTAAAAAAACAATTAAAGACAAATTATTATTTTTATAAAATATTCATTTTAAAATAATTTATTTTAAAAATAGATATTCATTCAAGAAAAAAAAGTAAATAAAGACTGTTTGCTAAGGGAAAGTCAAGACCTTCTACAACTAATAAATTCTAACCAAAAAATAAATAAATTAAAACATCATTTTGTCTTCAAAATATTGTTTTTATTACATCATTCAATACTAGAAAAATAAAAATAAGAATGGACAAATCCGTTCCTAAATTCATTATTTGCAACGACTTTGGTCGTCCTTATTTTTTTGTCCCTAAAGGTGACCAAACACGGTCGTTGACAATTAGAAACGACTAAGTTGTCCCCATTTCCTTAAATCCGTCCCAATTTGGTCATCGCCAAATTTGGTCATTTTCTCATACAAAAAAATGGCAACGACTTAGGGCATTTCCAACTCATTTATTTTATTTTTGCTTCTTTCTTCAAATTCTACTTCAAATGTTGCTTCATTTTTTTTTTCCACTCCAACCCATATCTTCAATGACTTCAAAAGGAATATACCATTCATCTTTCTCTTCCACCTCATCATTCCACTACTCCTCTAATTTCACAAACGCCACAACTTTAGTCATTTCGTATATTGAACCCACTCTTATATTTCAAATGATAAAATTTCAAATTAATTAGTGAAAGTCTAGAATAGTTTTAAAATAAATTATATTATTTAATATAATATAATCAAAATAATAAATATGCAATTAAAACATTAAATAGTAGATACTTAAATCTATATTTATATATTACATGAAAAAAATTACCATAAGTAAAGCATAAAAAATAAAAATTACATAAACCAATACATAATGAGCCAACAAGATTGAAAATTACATAATAATTATGTTCTATTCCTCTGAATTTGTGTATCTCTCATAAATGTTCTATTAAAGCATTTCGAAGTTCAATATGAGCATTTTTGTCCTTTATTTTTCTATGCCAACCAATAAATTCTTGAAATCGAGTATTTTCATTAACAGTTTTGAACATAAGAGCCGGCATTTCTAGCACATCAAAAATTGGTGCGCTCAAATCACGTTCATCCTAGATTATCATATTGTGCATGATAATGCACGCCGTAATTATATCGGGTAATACATCTTTCTTCCAAAAGCGTGCTGCATGCAATAATTGAAAAACATGATTATAGAACTCCAAATGGGCGTTCCACTTCTTTCCTACATGCCGCTTATTTCCTAGCAAAATATTGTTTCTTTGGACCAAACGGCTCATGAATAATTTGCACTATGATAGACCATTTGAGATATATACCACCAGTCAGAAAATATCACATATTATATTCTTTTCCTTGAATAACATAATGTGCAGGAGGAGAAATATATTGAGAGAGATAAGAAAACAAATGCGATGATTCCAATACACTAATATCATTATTAGTTCCGGGCATACCAAAATACGCATGTTATATCCAAAGATCGTAGTCGGCTACAGCTTCAAGATAATACTCGGCTTACTGCTACGCCCTGCATATTGTCCAGCCCAACATGTATGTTGGGTATGCTTATTACTTAACCCTCCTACTTATGTTAGAATTGATTGATACCATCACATAAGTTTATTTTAAGGACTTTAGGACCCTATATAAGATGTTTTATAACTTCAATTTTTAGCTAAGTCCTCTTTATAGACTAGGCTTAGTGTTTAGGGATGAAGCTTTGGTTTTGAGGTCTCAAGTGCAATTGACTGAATGGGATGCGCATGACTCCCATGCGTAGCGCCCCATCTACGCACTCAATGCGCATGGCTCTCATGCGCGCGCAATTCTGCCTTAGTCAATTCTCTTATTTCCTGACCTCACCTTTATGAAGCTCTGAAAGCGTCATGATAAGCTACGCTTTTTGGAATGAGTCAAAGTGCTGATGTGGACAAACGACAAAATGTGCACACTCAGTATACACTTAGATAGAGACGCGCCTCATTTTTGAAATTCAAATTGAAGACAGCTGTCATCCTTCTAGAAGAAGTTTGAAGCTCATCCACTTGCTCTGTCTCCAACGGCTATAAAGGACACCTGCGCACCAATTACATTGTGCCAGCACATTGTCCTTGCTCAGAGCTCCAACGGCTAGTTTTTTATGCTCCACTATAAATAGTCAGCTCTTCCTCATTTTCCAAGCTGCTTGTGTTTTGCTCTCTGAAAGAAACTTTGAAGATTTGAAGATTGCTTGCTCATTTTCAGAATTCTCAAGAACAACCTTCATACTTTATCAAGCCCAGATCCTAAAGTCTTGTAACACCAGAATCTTGTGCTCTCCATCTCATAGATTTAAAGAGCCCAGATTTCTAACACACACACACCCCTCTTGAAGTTTCGATCTCATCGATCATACTTCTAGAGAAACACCGGTTATTGTCTAGGATTTTGTTCTTTCATAGATTATAGATCTTTGAGTTAGTTTGTTCTAAATCGTTGTAATTTGTAACACCAACTCATAATATAAGATCTCCATTAGAAATCCAAGACTAACCATCTTGGTAGAGGACGTAGATCTTTTCCCGATCGAACCTCTCCAAATAGCTTGTCTATTTTTGTGCCTTACTTTCTACATTTAAGCTTTTTTGATATATTTCTTTGTTTGATCCTTGTAGATTATATTGCGCAGATTGAATTGTGTTTGTGTGCTTATTGCCTTAGTTCCATTTTGCGCCACTCTTTAAACTAAATCTTAGTGCGTGCGTATTTACACTTCTGTGCATCTCCCTGCGCATAAGTGATTGCTTTAAACTTCCGCTGTGCATTTCACACTCTTGCTGCGTGCTATAATTAGCCAAATTAAGAGTCGTGTGCATTTGCCATTGATTTGCAAAAGGGTTTGAAAAGAATTTTAAAAACGCCATTCACCCCACCCCCCTCTAGCATTTTTCATACCCTTGTTGCCCCTTTGGGACCAACAAGTGGTATCAGAGCAAACACCTTTATAAAACATTTGTGTTTTTCAAGCTTAACAGCTTGGGTGCCGATTCGATATGGCAAACTCAAAACCTTCGGCAACTGCTAACTATACTCATGTTCCAGGCTTTGATGAAGATCATTTCGACGTATGTAAATTCAGCATCTTAACTCATCTCACCTCAATCGATGAAAGGCTTTATGACACTGTGGTTTATGGACCTTATATCCCAATGAAAGCGAATCCTAATCCACGCACCAATGTTGCTCAACCTTCCATCAAGAAACCTAAGGAACAATGGACTGAAGAAGGGATGAGAAGAGTTTCTAATGATGGGAAAGCAAGAAACATTCTCCTGATCACTCTAAGCACGGCTATGAAGTCATGCATTGTGCCACTGCTAATGAATTATGGGATGCTATTGAAGAGCACATCGAAAGAGACACTGTTTGTAAGGAAAACAAGCGATACAAAGTTCAAAAGAGATTCAACAATTTCTCTTAACTCCCCGGAGAATCTTTAAGACAGACATATGAACGATTTTGTGAAATCATTAATCTATGTATTTCACTTGGAAAGAAGTTCTCTAATAAAGAATTGAATGTCAATTTTCTCGCTGCCTTTGGATCAAGATACTTGCATAAATCTAGCGCTGTTGAAGACACTGGAACTTTAGATATTTGGACTCTCAAAAATCTTTACACAAATCTCAAAGTTTATGAGCTCAAACTTCAGCGTATAAGTGAAACTGAAGGAAAATCAAAATCCATTGCTATGGTGGAGCATAGAGAAGAAGAACCTGCGCCAGCACAGGTTGAGAAAAGCGCAGATCCCAAGATTTCTACTTCTGAGCTATTGGACATGGATGATGAAGACTTCGCTTTATTTGTGAAAAGATTCCAGAAGTTCAGAAATTTCTCAAAGCCCAACTCTTTCAGCAAAGCACCAGGATCTACAAGCAGAGCTCCTCTGAAGTTTACCAAGAGCAGTGATTCCAAAAGAAAGGAAGATCTTGTCTGTTTTAATTGCAGGAAACCAGGACACTTTGCATCGAGCTGTCAAATTCCCAAGTTCAAGTACATGTAGAAAAAGAGCAACCACTCTCACAAATTCAATCGTCATAAAGGAATGGTTGCTGAAGAAGAATCTCCATCTACTGAGCGCAATACATGGATTGAAACAGACTCGGAAGAAAGCGATGAAGATTCTGATGATGGAGTCGTGTGCTTAGTGGCAAAGGATGATGAAGTAGATGCTTATGATTCAGATGATGACTACTCCAAAGATGTTCCTGATATGAATATATTGAATAAACCTATCAAGAAATCTGCAGGTTTTCAAGAAGCGAAAAAGAAGAAAGGACCAACCATCAACGAGCTCATTGAACAAGGATGTCTTACTCCAGCTCAAAGTGATGGTGGATTGTTATTTTCTAGATGTGATCTGAGCGCAAGAAGCAAGCTCAGAAAAGGCAACTACATCAGACCACAAGTTGAACCAATTCCAAAAATCAATCATGATGAGGACATTTAAAAGCAAGAAAAGTTGTTCAAAGAGGCTAAAAAGGTAATCAATCGATTCAGTGATATGAAGGAAGCTTTAGCACTATCATGTGATGAAATTTCCCAGCTTAAGACCGAGAAATCTCTTCTAAAATCTGAACTTACCCTCCTTAAGGAGCAGATAAAGAGCATGACTCCTCTTACTGTTAAAAACACCTATCTAACAGAACAGAACTCTATACTTAAGGTTCAAAACGATTAATTGGTTGCTTAAATTACTGATCTCAAAAAGATTACAAATGAGTGGTCCAATTCTCGTGTCACCATGGATAGGATCTTTGAGTCCCAAAAATCCAGTGGTGATAAAAGTGGCTTGGGATTCTCATCAACTAGTGACAACTTTAAGTGTGAGGTCTGCGCTGAAAGAGAAAGTGAATTTACACCTTAGAAAACATGTGAAATTCCCAAGGAAAAACATTCTATTTCAATGGGTAAAGGACAGGAAAAAGTCAAGATACAAACATTCCATTATGTCTACTCAACGAAACAATTTGGGAAAGCTAAAGAGAAGGAAGTAGCTACAGATGAACCATCTCCTAGCAAAATCATTCTTGAAACAAAGCGCGCTCCTTCTACTAGTGCGCATTATGCGCCTAGGAGCCATGCGCCTCCTAGCCCTATGCGCCGTGTGTAGACACCCCGCCTTGGACCTCTCACCCCGATTGCATACATAGTATTTTTATTTAACTTATTTTCGTTGATTTCTGTTACTTCAGTTAAGTTCCTAACTGATTCCGTTAGTTTTGGACTAAACTGCATGACAGAGTTAACTTTTAGGGTCATTCAGTCATTCTGTCCTTTTCTGCTGTGGGCGCCTCCAACACTGTCAACGGGACGCGCGTGCGTCTCGCCCCAAAAGCGGGACTCGCGCGCTTCCCATTTTGGCAGTAACGGATTGCACTTTATTTCCCTCCTCTTCCTAGATCACAAACACTCTTTTTTACCTCCAAGTTCATCCCCCCTAGTTTTGTAACCTCCAATCCCATTATTCTAGCAATTTCTTTAAAACAATTTTTTTTTTTATTTATTATTTTGTTTTCTTATTATTCATTTATCTTTCTTTATTTTCCTATTGGTTGAAAAACCATCTTTCCCTCCTTTCTTCACCTATTTAAACCTCTTATTTCTACCTTAGAAAAGGACCCAATTTCTCTTCTCTACCAAAACTATACACAAGTTCTTGGACTTCAACTTTCTCTACACACCTAAACTCTACACAAAATTCTCTCAACAACATTTCTCTACAAAGACACTACACAATGTGTTTCACAAGAATTTGTCTACAACAACTCCATCTCCAAGTTAAAGTTTGAAGTTCTTCTTTTCTAAAGGTACTTTATTCTTCTTCTTCTTCTTTATTTATCTAGTCAATGAATGCAATCCCCATCAATGGGACATGACCAAATAATCACTTTATTACATTAAAGTTGGTTGAGGTTATCTCCATACATTCCAACTCTAGTTTAATTTACTATTCTTCTCTTCATGTAATCTTTAGCATTAATATAATAAAAAAATTATCTTTTATTTCCCTTTGCAATTCCCCTTTTTTTTACATTATAATTGTTAGCACTATTAATTCATTGAAGGAATTTTTACAGTAGAGCACCAATAGTAGCAAGACCCGCGTAAGTGGGGCAGAGTGGGTGTTTAAGTACTTTCCACTCCGTCACCTAACCCCCGAACCCTTCTCTTCCTGAATATCTGGTTTTGTACATAAATTAGGCTATTCTTAGGTTTTTCTTATGTTCCTTTAAAAACATAGGTGGCGACTCTACAAATTAAAACAAGTTAGACATCCTAGGATCCTTCCCCCGCTCTAGCCAAGTAGTGAGTTCTCCCGGGGTATCTACAGTGGCGACTCTGCTGGGGACTGCTTAGAGGGTTAAACTTGCGTTTTCATTTTTGGTGTTCTTATTTCTGCATTGTGGGCATTCTGGTGGAAAAATGTGGGAAGCGTGCGCCTCTGGCCTTCTTATCCTAAGGCGCGCGCCTCCGACCTTCACCACCAGAATCGCCCGTCTCCCATCTTGTCCTTCCATTTCATGTTTCTGTGCTAACAAATTCTGTAGGGGAAAGTTTTCTTATTTAGGGTCAAGGCAATCCCTTGAACCCACTGATTTGCAGGTACTGCCCAGAATCGGGCGCCTCGGCCTCTCTCACTCTCACTGCCCAATGCGCGCGCTTCTGGGCAATTTTCCCAGAAACAGAATAGTGCACAAAACAGAATGATTGACAGTGTGTGGGCACCGGGCCTGCACAGAACCCACTGATTTGCAGGTAATGCCCAGAATCGGGCGCCTCGGCCTCTCTCGCTCGGAGGCGCGCGCCTCCCACTCTCACTGCCCAATGCGCGCGATTCTGGGCAATTTTTCCAGAAACAGAATAGTGCACAGAACAGAATGATTGACAGTGTCTGGGCACCGGGCCTACACAGAACAATTTTTATTTTCTATTTATTTTATCGGTCACACGGGTGATTCGAAAGTTGTAAATATGTGCTTATTTGTTTTTTTTCTTTACTTAAAAAAAATATTTTGTCACTTGGCTTGACCTCACACTACATGCACATATTCCTATGAATTGCTCACAATCGAGTCACACAAAGTTCATAACCCCAAACCCGTCGAGGCCCGTGCTAGAGAGTTTCAAGCTCCACCCGACCTTGACTCTCTCGAAGCGGTAAACCTCAACCCGTGGCGTAGTTCACGACTACATGCCGGGGGTGACCTTAAGGGGGCGTTTATTCGGGCAGAAAAAAAATGAAGAAATGGAATGGTTAATGGAATGGGAATCCTGAAGGAATTGGAAAGGAAAATAATTGGTCAAACCTTGTGTTTGGTTGACACGGAATGGAATTGAATTTCCATTCAATTCCTAGGTAATTCATGTTTGGTTTTAAGACAAAAGTGTTGGAATGGAATAATAATAATAATAATAATAATAATAATAAATAATAATAATAATAAAAAAATAAAATAATAAATAATAATAATAATAATAATAATAATAAAAAATAATAATAATAATAATAATAATAATAATAATAAATAAATAATAATAAATAATAATAATAATAGGAAATAATAATAAATAATAATAATAAATAATAATAATAAATAATAATAATAAGAAATAATAATAAGAAATAATAATAATTAATAATAATAATAATAATATTAATAATAAGAAATAAATAATAATAATAATAATAATAATAATAATAAATAGTAAATAATATTATTATTATTATTATAGAAATAATAATAATAAAAATAATAATGATTTTATTATTGATTATTATTATTACTATTATTATTATTTATTATAATGATAAATTATTATTTATTATTATGACTATTATTGTCACTATTATAATAATAATAACCAATAATAATAAAAATAATAATAATAAAAATAATAATAATAAAAAAAAATTATTATTATTTATTATTATCACTATTATTATTATTATTACTATTATTATTATTATTATTTATTATTATTATTTTTTGTTGTTATTATTTATCATTATTATTTATTATTATTATTATTTATTATTAACATTATTCATATTATTATTATTATTTATTTGTATTAATATTATTATTTATTATTATTATTATTAGTTATTATTATTTATTATTATTATTTATTTTTATTATTTTTTATTATTTATTATTATTATTATTATTATTATTATTTATTATTATTATTTGTTATTATTTATTATTATTATTATTTATTATTATTATTATTATATTATTATTATTATTATTTATTTATTTATTATTTATTATTATTATTTATTTATTATTATATTATTTATTATTATTTATTATTATTATTATTATTATTATTATTATTATTATTATTATTATTATTATTATTATTATTATTATTCAATTCCATCATTGGAATGATTTTGGTGGAATTGAACTTTCCATCCATTTTGTGAAGGAATGGAGAATTCCTTCATTTGAAGGAATTGACCATTGCAATGGAATGAAAATTTAAAAATTTTTAACCAAACATGATAATGGAATTGGTCAACTGGAATTCATCATTCCATTCCCCCCTTTTACCACCAACCAAACGCCCCCTAAGCCTCTCTTTAACCGAGCACAAGCCAACACATTCTTAGTTTAGGTTCTAACACTCCATGACCAAGTCGGTTTTCATGTGTCGAGATTTCTCTAAACTAATGTCTTCAAAACATACATGCCAAGTGGTTATCATGGACGAAATAAAACTCCGTCCCCAAGTGGTTATTATGGACAAAAATAAAAAATCCGTCCCCGCATGTATGCTTTACTACATTAACTTAGTTTAATCCCGACACATGTAGGAATCACAAGCGTGGTGGAATCCGATGAGTATATGGGACCGCGAGAAGGTCTATATACTAGTGTGACGATTCCACTATTTTCTTAGAAACCCCAAAAGGGACTCCGTCCCTCCGACTTATAAAAAAAAGAGTCATTTTTCCTTATGTGGTTGAGTCTTTTCTTCTTTGTGGGTTGAATAATTTTACCCAATAGGTGTTTGTGTGCCATCCTAAGATCAACCGTGTTCTTCCAGTAGGTCCAATGGCTTCCAACAGCAACAACAACAATGGTGGGTACATTTCCGCGTCCAACGAAAGACTCTTCAACATAATAAGAGCCATGGGGGAATGGATAGACTTGTCGAGGATGCCCACCGGAAGGATGATTTGTGGAAATCCCGTTTTGATCTCAAGAGGAGAATTCATGAGGAAGAGGTTTCCAAACTCAAGGCCCATCTGTAAGAGCTTACCGACAACAAGGCAAAGTTCAATGGTAAAGCATGCTCAAGTGCCCGTCCCTCAAAAGCCACAAAAGTACTGCCAACAACCGAGTTTTCACTCCTCTCCTAGGAATGACCCGAGCCGAAGCATTTGAAACTTTGGTGGCAAGTGGAAAGCTCAAGCCTTTGGAAGGGTACAAGCCGAAGACGATACCAAAGAATCATGCATTTGGTGAATGGTGCAACTACCACAAGCATAGCGGCCACACTACCGAGGGATAATTCCTTCTCCGAAACATCATCCAAGACTTGATTGACAATGGGAAATTTACCGTGGGTGAAGAGCAACCGTAAAGCAAGGAATGACTTGGGTTTGAAATGAGGAGAATTACAACAGCGAAGAGGACAACAACAATCTCCGTTTCTCTTTCTCTACTTAGTAATAGGAATTAAAAAAAAAGAGTCAAAAGTCCTCTTAAGTGTGCATTAATGTTTTCTCTCGTCTTTCTTATGTTCAAGTTCGAGTCGGTCTTATCAAATAAAAGTCGTTCTTGTCCTCATACACTCTTCCAAGTTGTTCAATTTAATTCTTGGCAAAATGATGAAAAGATGTCTAAACGAGTTTTGGAACGAAGGCCATCACTTGAACGCCTAGGGGCTAAACATCGTAACGAAGGCGACAACATCAACGACAAATCCAAGACATCAAGGAAGGTGGAGCAACAACCATGGAGAAATCAAGCAAAGTTTTCAAAGGGGGATTTAAAAAAAAAAAACGCTCGCTAGGTTGAAATCCTCAAACCAACCTAGGCAAAAGTTAGAGCACACAAAAAAAAATAAAAAAAATCCCCCTCATTCAAAGAAGTTCACAACAACCAACGAAGGACGAAGCAACAATTCATCACGACGAAAGAAGAATCAACAAGAACTACGGTGACCTGAGCCTCTACACTGGAGGAACGTAGGCAACCTGCGGGTCCGGTCTCATGCAAGAAAGAAGATATGTTTAGCCCTAGTGTGTTAGGGTGATTGGCCATCATCTCGAACTTGTCAAGACATCTTTGTACGCGTCATTTGCCAATGAATTAATCACCTCAAGATTGAAAATCTTTCCTAGATTTGAAATCATTTCACGTTCCTTGTCGAGTCTAGGAGTTTCTTATCTTTCAGCGACGCTCCCAGTTTCTTGCAATCAAATTGGGGCTTTCCTTCACTTCTCTCTTAATGACTTACTTGCCTTCGTGAGTCGTTCAAAAATATAAATACATGAAGTCAATACTAGGGACCACTTCCCTAGTCAAGTCAATATCACCCATCATTAGTGACAAAAGTTCTCCACCGCAAAATCACATGTCTCTCATCCTCAGCTAGAGTCAATGCACACTTCCTCATTAATTAAGTAAAAAAAAATGAAGACGCAAAAGAGATGCCCGCTAGATTGAAAACCCGAAAGGACGGTCTAGGCAAAAAAACATGGTGTGTCATAAAAAAATCGAGAGAGTGAGAGAGAGAAGGGAAAGAGAAATGGAGATCCCCGTCCTCTAAAGAAGACAACTACAAAAGTTCTACATTGAATCTCCTCAGCAAGTCAATTCACCACCGAGTCAACTTCGGAATTACAAAAGGCTCGATGAGATACGGCACAATCAAAGGTCGTTTTGGGTTGTTGGCATAAGAGAGATTGTTCTTGAAATGTGCATTTTTGGCTCATGTGAAAGAAGGCCCGTCCGAGAATGAGCTCATGGTTGATATGGGGTACGATGTTGCACAAATAGTCCCCAGTGAGTCAATTGGTTTGGGCAGCAAGTAGCAATAACGTGTAATTCAGTTTTCAAGCTTCTTCAAGCATGTGGCCCTAAACTATGTCAAAGGGATTCCCAAGAATGGAGTAGCTCTCGCCATGTCCTCGTATGTTTGTGCCCCCGCACGAGGACGAGTCTCTTGCTTTACTCGACAAATGATGACACCCTAAGGGCTATGTGACTCACGAACGAGAGCTTCTTTTGCTTCATTTGACAGTTAATGAGCCCTAGGGGCTACGCTCAAGAAATATGTGCGAGACTATCCTCAAAGTCTCTCAAAGGGAATGTCGAAAAGCCTTCTTGTCATATGTACTCATGCATGTTCCCCAATAAAGGATAGGCCTTTCTTGCTCTACTTACAATCGGTGATGACACTCTAGGAGTTAGACTCAAGTTTGAAAGGCTCCCTCAGCAAGAAGCAATTCACTTCACCGCCCAACAATGGCCCTAGCAAAGTCATATGCAACATTGGAAGCTTCCTTAACTAGTTTGGCACCGAAGGTCTCAAGGGGCTTCACAATCTACTATCTTTTGGGCTACGGCATTACAGTAATCCGAGCAAAGAGCAATATTGGGGCTTCGTAATTGGCAATATTTTTGGGATGATACCCGAGCAATGCAATTTGGGAGTAGTCTTATGGATTCATGAAAGCGATCAAGCTTCAAGGGTCTCTTTGTACTTCACGTCAAAGGTCTTCTGGTTTGAAAGGAGGGCTCCGAAGTTATGAATGAATTTGATGATTCTTGTTAGAACTTACGACGAGGTTATGAAGAAAGTCTTAGAGAAAAGGAAAAATATTCAATATGATAAACTCTATCAAAACAGGGTTATAGCGGGAAATGCCATGGCCAATCCCAATGTTTCTGCAATTCAGCACCCCTTCTCCAAGATCAAAAGCAAAAAGTGTGGCTCTTGCGCCTCAAGCACTAGTTGCGTCCGAAGATCCGTCTTTAGTTCAACTCAAGAAGACTCAAGCAAGCATACCCATTTGGAACCTTATCACACCAAGACCTTATCATCTGCGACCTCGATGGCACCGCAAGACATTACTGCATCTTTTGACATAAGCTTTCCACCTTTGGGTACCGATCACAATGAGGCTATTAATCTCTCCAGTAAGAATAAGAAGGAGATATCAACCAAGAATCCTACCCGACGGTGCATCCGCTCTCAATGCCGAGCCGATTCCAAGATAATTTGGGGCTTTACATCGAAAGGTCTTCACATTCCACCATCTTGAAGCTCGCAAACAACAAGTACATGACACTTGGGGCTTAGCAATCTCTCGAAGCTTGGTATCAATAATCTTCTCTTGGGGCTTGCTCACGTCAACAACAAAAGGCGAATCATTCGAATGGGTCAAGAGATGATTTATCTTGGGCCTTCACGAGTCACTCAGAGTTTGGCATCAAAGGCGTTCTAGGGGCTTTACAATCAGCAACCCCTTATCTCGGCATCGAAGTATTTGAATCCCCATAATCAACAAATCTCTTGGGGCTAGACATCAATCTTCATTGGGCACAGCAGCGACAACGACAGAAATCAAGCAACAAGGCAATCCGAACTTCGATCGAACATGACTTGATCTTGGGTTGGCTTTACAAACACACAATGCTTAAGATGGTTCACCCATGAACTAAAAAAAAAATCTTTTTCTCACATGTGTACATATTCTTTTCCTTCTAATCTTAAAAAAAAAAAAACTACAAAAAGATTTTTATTTTTATTTTTCTTGTCTCTTTACTTACGTAAAAGTATTTGCTCCTAGCTTCTTCCCCAGCATTCTCCATCATCCTTGAACTACGCTGGTCTGATTCCCTTCAAGAGATACGTAGGCAGCCTTTGGCACGACCAACCCACCATTCAGAATGTCATCTCACCAACATTCCATCGAAAGCAAAAGCAGTTCATCATCTTCATCAAAGACACAACATCTCCATCTCGAATCAAGCGGCCATGGTAAGTGAAGGTACAAGCATTCGACAAAAGGGTTCACAAACGGACTCAGCCATCGGATTCACAAACGGATTCGACAATGGATTCACAAACGGATTCAGCAAAGGGTTCACAAACGGACTCAGCCATCACAAACGGATTCGACAAAATGGACTCACAAATGGGTTCAGCAAAGGGTTCACAAACGTACTTAGCCATCGGATTCACAAACGGATTGGACCAATAGATTCACAAACGGATTCAGCAAAGGGTTCACAAACGGACTCAGCCATCAGATTCACAAACGGATTCGACCAATAGATTCACAAACGGATTCAGCAAAGGGTTCACAAACGGACTCAGCCATCGTATTCACAAACGGATTCGACAAAATGGACTCACAAACGGGTTCAGCAAAGGGTTCACAAACGGACTCAGCCATCGGATTCACAAACGGATTCGACCAAGAGACTCACAAACGGGTTCAACAAATGGATCCACTAACGGATTCAGCCAACGGGTTCACAAACGGACTCGTCCATCGGATTCACAAACGGATTCGACCAAGGGACTCACAAACGGGTTCAGCAAATGGATTCACTAACGGATTTAGCAACAGGTTCACCAACGGAGTCATTCAATGGATTCACTAACGGATTCATCAAGCGGATTCACTAACGGATTCGTCAACAAGGGTTCACCAACGGACTCATTCAAGGGATTCACCAACGGATTCATCAAACGGATTCACTAACGGATTCATCAACAAGGGTTCACTAACGGACTCATTCAAGGGATTCAGCAACGGATTCATCAAACGGATTCACTAACGGATTCATCAACAAGGGTTCACTAACAGACTCATTCAAAGGATTCACCAACGGATTCATCAAACAGATTCACTAACGGATTCATCAACAAGGGTTCACTAACGGACTCATTCAAGGGATTCACCAACGGATTCATTAGGATTCGTCAACAAGGGTTCACTAACTGACTCATTCAAGGGATTCACCAACGGATTCATCAAACGGATTCACTAACGGATTCGTCAACAAGGGTTCACTAACGGACTCATTCAAGGGATTCACCAACGGGTTCATCAAATGGATTCACAAACGGATTCGTCAACAAGGGTTCACCAACGGACTCATTCAATGGGTTCACCAACGGATTCATCAAACGGATTCACTAACGGATTCGTCAACAAGGGTTCACTAACGGACTCATTCAAGGGATTCAGCAATGGATTCATCAAAAGGATTCACTAATGGATTCGTCAACAAGGGTTCACTAATGGACTCATTCAAGGGATTCACCAACGGATTCATCAAACGGATTCACTAACGGATTCGTCAACAAGGGTTCACTAACGGACTCATTCAAGGGATTCACCAACGGATTCATCAAACGGATTCACAAACGGATTCGTCAACAAGGTTCACTAACGGACTCATCTAATGGATTCACTAACGGTTTCATCAAGCGGATTCACTAACAGATTCAGCCGACAGATTTACAAACGGATCATGCCACCTCATCAATCAACAAAATCCGCTCACACAGGGAGCGCACCCCTATCTCTCGAAATTTCAAATTCCTGCTCTCATCGAGTCTTTGCTTTCTTTTTCTTTGTCGACATCCTCGGCGGTTGTCTTTCTTTCGTCGACGCGTTTTGCTTTTCAATCCACGTCGCCGAGGGGCTCTGTAGACACCTCACCTTGGACCTCTCACCCCGATTGCATACATAGTATTTTTATTTAACTTATTTTCGCTGATTTATGTTACTTCAGTTAAGTTCCTAACTAATTCTGTTAGTTTTGGACTAAACTGCATAATAGAGTTAACTTTTAGGGTCATTCTGTCATTCTGTCCTTTTCTGCCGCGGGCGCCTCCGACACTGTCAACGGGACGCGCGCGCGTCTCGCCCCAAAAGCGGGACTCGCACGCTTCCCATTTTGGTAGTAACGGATTGCACCTTATTTCCCTCCTTTTCCTAGATCACAAAGACTCTTTTTTACCTCCAAGTTCATCCCCCCTAGTTTTGTAACCTCCAATCCCATTATTCTAGCCATTTCTTTAAAACACAATATTTCTTTTATTTATTATTTGATTTTTTTATTATTCATTTATCTTTCTTTATTTTCATATTGGTTGAAAAACCATCTTTCCCTCCTTTCTTCACCTATTTAAACCTCTTATTTCTACCTTAGAAAAGGACCCAATTTCTCTTCTCTACCAAAACTATACACAAGTTCTTGGACTTCAACTTTCTCTACACACCTAAACTCTACACAAAATTCTCTCAACTACATTTCCCTACAAAGACACTACACAAAGTGTTTCACAAGAATTTCTCTACAACAACTCCATCTCCAAGTTAAAGTTTGAAGTTATTCTTTTCTAAAGGTACTTTATTCTTCTTCTTCTATTTTATTTATCTAGTCAATGTATGCAATCCCCATCAATGGGACATGACCAAATAATCACTTTATTACATTAAAGTTGGTTAAGGTTATCTCCCTACATTCCAACTCTAGTTTAATTTACTATTCTTCTCTTCATGTAATCTTTAGCATTAATATAATAAAACAATTATCTTTTATTTCCCTTTGCAATTCCCCTTTTCTTTACATTATAATTGTTAGCACTATTAATTCATTGAAGGACTTTTTACATTAGAGCACCAATAGTAGCAAGACCCGCGTAAGCGGGGCGGAGTGGGTGTTTAAGTACTTCCCACTCCATCACCTAACCCCCGAACCCTTCTGTAACGACCCCAAAACCCGTCCCTATTTATTTTATATTTTTGGGGATTTTAATTTGACATTATGTGTGCATTTTATGTGTTGCATCATATTTTATGATTTGCACATCTTACTTGATTATTTGTGTTATTTATTTAGTTAGTAGTAATAAAGGTTAAGTGAGTTAAATGATTAAGTTAAAACTTTCGGGTCCTTTGTGAAATTATAACTACAGGGGCTTAAGTGTTAAAAATGAAAGTCCAGTGACTAAAGTTCGTAAAATGGGTAAAAATCTTAAAACATGTTTATCCTTCTTTTCTCTCCCTCTGTGTTCTCATTATGATGAACAACATTTCTCTCGTACTTTCCTAGGGTTAGGAGAAAAAGGTAAGTTCAACCTATTTTGATTTAATTCTTTTTATTTACTTATCCATTTTAGAATCTAATTATATAAAAATGATCAGGGCGTTGAGTAGGTCATTTATACCTGAACAAAACATATTTCTGCGATACTTTTTCCAAAAATAGGTAAGTTACTAATTCTCCTTTAAATGTTAAAATGGTCATATATGTTATACTTGATACTTGTGATTGTTATTTTGTGATTTGGATAATTTTTGTGATACTTGTAATTTTGAGACAAAGGGAGTAATTGTCTAAGTTGTTTGGGTTGTGTTCAAAGAGTGGTAAGAGTATGTTCTGGGTGGAGTTTATACTCAGAAGAAGTATGGGAATGTTATAAGTGTTAATGTGTAGTACTTTTGGGACGGTGAAACGAAGGGAGTAAAATTAGCAAGTTTTGGGCCTGTCAAGTATTTGGGCGACCGCCCAGAATGGGTTGGGCGACCGCCCATGCTATCTGAAAGGTTTGGTCTGGGACAGAGTATTTTGGGCGACCGCCCAATCTAGTATAGGCGACCGCCCATAATTGCTGAAAGGTTGAGTTGTTCCAATCCAAGTGATTTAGAGTTCAATCTTGGTCTAGGTCTTAGGTGATATCCTAGAGTACCTAGAGGGTTGTTATGGAACACTCTAGTGTTTGAAATCGGTTCCTTTGTGAACATATGTGTTGTGGAATTTGACTAAATGGTAATTGGATATTGTTGAACATCTTTTGATATGTTTTGGATTGGTGCATCTTTGTGATGAGCTTGTGTGGTTCCCTACTTTGGAATCATGCCCCGGTTGTTGTTTAAGCAAGTATTTATTACTATGCTCGTGTTAAATTCCAGTTGGTACTTGTTGTGGAGTCGGGCAGTGGTAGGGATTATAATGGCACACGAGCCAAGTTCATTGTAAGGCTTCTACCATTAGTTTCCCATTTTTAACCCCCTTCCTTGGGCAACAGATTGGGTTTGGGCTAGCTCTCCTTTGTGTGAGTTTAGTCACCGTTTGGGTTATGACTTTGTGTCATATTCCCCCCGTTGTTGTTGTTTGGTTTATGAACCGGTTAGCCCTTTGGTGCTGCTCAGTTGATACCTCTTAGATGGTTATATGTTTGATTCGAGAACCTTGGCTCAGTATCCACAGTTGAATGTTTATTTCCGCCTTACATGTGGAAAGATGAGTTGGCTTTGCCTATCATGTTACGTGCTACGTGAATGTTTATTGGCATTTTGGGATGTAACGTAGTTGCATTTTAGTAGCTTACTGAGATTTATTCTCACCCTTTATTTGTTTACTGTTTTAGATAAAGGAGAGCCCAGGGGATAGGTCACTTCACAAGGGAGGACGTCGAGGTGGTGATTTCGGTAAGACATTTTGGAATATGTGTTATGTAAAGGCTACATTATGTAAATGTATAACCATTTAGGTAGTGTACCCGTGACTTTATCTTTGTATCACCTATTTTTGGAACATTTTGGTGAGTTGTAAATTTGTAAGTAAAGTGTGTAAGCCTTATGGCTAAGTACTGTGGATTGTGAAAGTTTGTTTATGTGGAAATGAAATCAAGTTTCAAGTAAATGTGTTTGGTTATATGAAACTTTTATGAAAGTACATTTCGATTTTTTTTTTCCTAAAATGTTTTATGACGTCTTCCGACCGTGCCCGAGCGTGGGGCCAAGTAGGACCACGGGTACGGGGCACGACAGTTGGTATCAGAGCTAGGTTGTAGATGGTCTAGAATGACTAAGTGACCTAGGAGGGTAGTTGTGTATAGAGTGAGTAACGTTGAGTGTCTTATGCAGGTACTTATTAAAAATGGTTGAGACTGAAGGAGATCAGGCTGGTTCTTCAGGGCAAGGGGATGCCAAAGAAGAGGCCCGAATTATGTTTCAAGGGATGTTCGAAGCAGCCATAAAAACTTTAAATGATCAGAGGCAAGGAGGAGAACAAGCACCTCCGAGATATGGGTTATGAAGGAGAACCAGAGGTAATAAAGGTCGAGAGGTGGATAGAGTCGATGGAGAAAATATTTGATGTTCTAAGATGTTCAGATGAAGAACAAGTCAGGTTTGCTACCTATAAACTGAGTGGAGCTACTGAGCACTGGTGGAGAGCTTTGAAAATAAATTGGGATGAGAATCATGTACCCTATACTTGGGAGAATTTTCTGAAGAAGTTCAAGGAACATTTCATTCCCCGGGTAGATCAAGACAAGAAGGAAATGGAGTTTCTCAACCTGGAGCAGAATATTATGTCTGTGGCTCAGTATACATCCAAATTCACAGAGTTATCCAGGTACTGTACTCACTTAGTGGCAACTGAGGAGAGGAAAGCTATGCGATTTGTAAAGGGATTGAGAACTGTGATCCGAAGTCAACTAGTATCCCACAAGTTGCAAGATTTTCAAGATGCTGTTGATAGAGCATATCAGGTGGAGCATGATATAGAAGAGCATAAGAGGAAAAGTTTAATTGGCAGGTACAGGAAGGCAAGGAAGACCTCAACCACAGCGAGGTGATAAATCGGGGAGGTCAAGGAGCATTAGCACAATCTAGAGGGCAACCAATTATCAGAAATCAAGGTAACACCCCAGGAAATCAAGGTAGAAGAATATGTAATTACTGTCAGAAGGAAGGGCATTCTGAAGAGCGATGTTTGAAGAAGCAAGGAAAGTGTTTGAATTGTGGTCAGCTTGGCCATTTTCAGAGGGATTGTCCAAGAGCAAGGATTATACCATATGGGAGTGGAGCAGGATCATCTCAGGGTCAGAAGAGAGATGCCTCAGGGAAGCCTAAGGTGCAAGGTCGTGTTTTTGCTATCGACCAACAGCAGGCTTCAGATTCTTCTAATGTGATAGGAGGTATAATTTCTGTGTCTAGTTTGAGGGCACGTGTACTTATAGACCCTGGATCTTCGCATTCTTATGTGTCTGTGCATTTTGCTTCTCGATTGCATGTTTCTTCTGAATCTCTACCTTATGTGTTAGAGGTGTCTACTCCTATAGGGGAGTGTTTGGTGACTAATAAGGTGTTACATGGTTGTGATGTGCATATTTGAGAGCATGTTTTATTTGCTGATTTAGTTGTTTTGCCATTACAAGATTTTGATATTATCTTGGGAATGGATTGGTTGAGTAAATACCATGATTTGGTTGATTGTAATAAAAAGGTGGTTACATTTTCTATTCCTGATGTGCCTGAATTTACTTTTGAGGCTGCTCCTTTGAGTAAGGGAATTCGTATTATTTCTTATATGAAAGCTAGAAAGTTGTTGCATCGTGGTTGTTCGGGGTATTTGGCCAGTGTTCTGGATACTACTAAAAAGTTGCCTGAAGTAGAGGATGTGCATATTGTGAAAGAGTTTCCTGATATGTTCTCTACTGAGTATTTTATGCCTCCTGATAGGGAGATCGAGTTTTGTATTGATTTACTTCCAGGTACTACCCCAATATCAGAGTCACCTTACAGAATGGCTCCAGCTGAATTAAAGGAGTTGAAAGTTCAATTGCAAGAGTTGCTTGATAGGGGTTTCATCCGACCCAGTGTATCAGCTTCTGTGTTGTTTGTAAAGAAGAAAGATGGGTCCTTGAGACTATGTATCGACTATAGAAAACTGAATCAAGTGATTGTAAAGAACAAATATCCTTTGCCTCACATTGATGATTTATTTGATCAACTCCAAGGGTCAGTTTTCTTTTCTAAGCTTGATTTGAGGAGTGGGTATCATCAGTTGAAGATTCACTCAGAAGACATTCCTAAGACTGCTTTTCGTAGTAGGTATGGTCATTATGAGTTTCTTGTCATGCCTTTCGGGTTAACAAATGCTCCATCTGTTTTTATGGATATGATGAATCGGGTTTTCAAGCTTTATCTTGATTCTTTTGTGGTTGTGTTTATCGAAGACATCCTGGTTTATTCAAAGTCTCGAGAAGAACATGAGCAACACTTGCGAATGGTTCTATTTATTCTTCGGGAGAAGCAGTTGTTTGCAAAATTCAGTAAGTGTGCTTTTTGGCTCGATGAAGTTTCTTTTCTAGGACATGTGGTTTCTAATAGAGGTATATCTGTTGATCCATCAAAAATAGAAGCTATTGTGAATTGGAAGAGGCCAGAATTAGTTACAGAAATTCGAAGTTTCTTGGGGTTAGCTGGGTACTACAGAAGATTCATTGAAGGGTTTTCCAAGATTGCTACACCATTGACTCAGTTGACTCGAAAGAATGTACCATATGTGTGGGATGATAAATGTCAAGTTAGTTTTGAGGAGTTAAAGAAGAGGTTGACCACCGCTCCTATTCTTGCACTGCCTAATGGAAATGATGAAATGGTGATTTATAGTGATGCTTCAAAAGAAGGCTTGGGGAGTGTTCTGATGCAAAGTGGGAAGATAATTGTGTATGCTTCAAGGAAGTTAACTCCTAGTGATCAGAATTATCTGACCCATGACATGGAGCTTGCAGCTATTGTTTTTACGTTACACAAATGGAAGCATTATCTATATGGAGCAAAATTTGAGATTTGCACAGATCATCAGAGTTTGAAGTATCTTTTCTCCCAGAAAGAGTTGAACAATAGACAGCGTAGATGGATGCTATTGAAGGATTATGATTGCACCATTTCTTATCATCCGGGCAAGGCAAATGTGGTAGCTGATGCTATTAGCAGGAAGTCTTATGTAGCTTCATTGATGGTACGGGAATGGAAGATGTTAGAAGATGCTCGTGATTGGGGTCCTTATGAGTCGAGGCATGGGGATATATTTGCGAATATCAGAGTATTACCAACCTTAATTCAACAAATAAACGATGCTCAGAAAGATGACCCCGAGTTAGTGAAGGTTGTGGGAAAGATCAAAGATGGAAGATTTGAAGACTTTTCTCTTAGTTTTGAAAGAGTATTGACTTTCAGAGGTAGATTGTGTGTTCCTAATGTTGATGGGATTAAACTTCAAGTTCTCAAGGAAGGACATAAGTCGAGGTATAATATTCATCCCGGGAATACTAAAATGTATCAAGATTTGAAGCAACACTTTTGGTGGAACAACATGAAGCGGGAGATAGCAGATTATGTGTCGAAGTGTTTGACTTGTCAACAAGTGAAAGCTGAACATCAAAGACCCGCAGGTTTGCTTCAACCTTTAGAGATACCGGAATGGAAATGGGATCATGTTACTATGGATTTTGTGTCAGGGTTACCTCGTACTAGAAGAAGGCATGATGCAATTTGGGTGATCATAGACAGATTGATAAAGTCTTCTCACTTCTTACCTATTGAGATGGGTTATTCTATAGAAAGGCTTGCTACGTTGTATATTAATGAGATTGTGAAGTTGCACGGAGTTCCTGTTAGCATTGTTTCTGATCGTGATCCTAGATTCACTTCTCGGTTTTGGCAAGCATTTCAGAAGGCTTTGGATTCAGAATTGAGGTTTAGTACGGCTTTTTATCCTCAAACAGATGGCCAGTTAGAAAGGACCATTCAGATTCTTGAGGACATGTTAAGAGCTTGTTCAGTTGATTTTGCAGATTCTTGGGATATTCATTTGCCTCTCGTAGAATTTGCTTATAACAACAGTTTTCAGTCCAGTATTGGGATGGCTCCTTATGAAGCATTGTATGGAAGAAAAATTCGTTCACCTATTTGTTGGGATGAAGTTGGGGAAGCAAAGATTTGGGGTGTTGACATGGTTAATGATTCAGTTGAGAAGGTTAAGCTTACTTGGGATCGATTGACTACTGCCCAGAGTCGTCAAAAGAGTTATACTGATCACCGGAGGCGAGACCTTGGGTTTGAAAAGGGTGACTTTGTGTTTCTGAAAGTTTCTCCAAAGGTGGGAATTAAAAGATATGGGAAGAAAGGTAAACTTGCTCCTAGATTTGTCGGTCCTTTTGAGATTTTGGGAAGAGTTAGAGATCGAGCTTATCGTCTTGCGTTACCTCCTTCTCTTGACAAGATTCATAATGTGTTTCATGTTTCGATGCTTCGAAAGTATGTGTATGATTGTTAGTGCCCGATCTGAAAATGAGTTTGTTAGGACTCTCCCAAAAATACAAGGACTTTATAGGAATTAGAAACCTTGCAAAGGCTTGTCCCGGATTCCCGAAATATCTCATTTAGGACAAAATCTATCAAATTAGGTAATAAATGGTTTCCTTAAAACCATGCAGAAACCCTAGCTTAAGAATCAAGTCAGCCGGCAGCCTTGGCCACGCGGCCAACATTGCTCCGCGTTGATCTTGGCCACGCGGCCACTCTTGTAACCGGCTTCAACAATGGCCAGGCGGCCAACCTTGCGCTGGATGATCTGGACCATCAGATCCTCCCATCAGTTTACTATATAAACCACTCCATTCCATTGGTTTGAGGGTCCGATTTGAGAGCTCTAAGTCCGAGTTTTGGAGTTCTTAAACAATATTTTGCTCTCTAATTAGCATTCAAACACTCAAGAAGATCCAAGGTTTATTTCTTGCCAACATAGGTAAGTTTCTAACTTTTTCTTCGTGTTCTTGCATTATTCTTAATGTAGATCTTTTATGTTCATGTTCGTACATGTTTATTCATAGTTTCTTCATGAGCTTTGCATGTTTATTCATATGTTCATAATATGTTCTTCGCATGTTCTTCGTGTTCATAGATTAAAACCTTATTTATGATATATTTAGGGTTGCAATCTTCACAATTACATGTTATTTCATAGCCGATGATGATCGAGGGTTCATCAACCCGAGGATGATCTAGGAACTACTTCTAAACCCTAATCTTTAGGTAATTCCCCCTTCATTATGCATGATCCCGATTCTTCTGCCTATTCTAATTCTCTGCGAACTACGCTGACCTGAGCTTCTCACATTGAGAGGAACGTAGGCAATCTTCGGATCCGGTCTAAATCACTAACACACTACTAACACATTCATCATGATAGAAAGACCGATCATTCGGGCAATAGGAGTGATAACGTCCAATATTCTTCTCTTGTTGTAATTTGACCCCCGAACCCACTAAAAATGCTTTTTTCAATGTTTTGGCTTTAATTAAAACGGCGTGGAGACTCTCATAATTTTAATGTCGTTAAGAATATTCCCTTTGTAAATAAAAATAATCACAAGATACTTCCCATGCGTCGCTTCATCGGAAAGGGGTATTCACAGTGGCGACTCTGGTGGGGACTGCTTTGAAACTTTTCAAACTTAGTGGGTCTAACTTTCGTTCACATCATGATGTTTGCCATGTTCTCACATGCACCTTACACTTTGCCATGATTCTCACATGCACCACACCTGCCATGTTTACACATGCACCTCACATACTTGCCATGTTTACACATGCACACACCTTGCCATGTTTACACATGCACCTCACATACTTGCCATGTTTACACATGCACACACCTTGCCATGTTTACACATGCACACGCCTGCCATGTTTGCGCATGCACACTTTCCATGTTTACACATGCACCTCACATACTTGCCATGTTTACACATGCACCCTACATACACTTGCCATGTTTACACATGCACACACTTGCCATGTTTACACATGCACACACTGCCATATTTACACATGCACACACTTGCCATGTTTACACATGCACACACCTGCCATGTTTACACATGCACACACCTGCCATGTTTACATGCACACACTTGCCATGTTTATACGTGCACCTCACATACTTGCCATGTTCACACATGCACCCGCACACCCCGCAATGTTAATACTTGTACTTTGTGGATACTTGTACTTTGTATAGACCTTGTATCCTTGTACCCCTGTTATCTTCGCTTTAGTATTAGGGTCAAACAAAACTCTGCTATGCTCCCTTGTGCATGGCCCTCTCTCCCTCTCTCATGCATTGCATTGCATCATCCTAACATTAAAAACTTCTCTTTTTTCTCCTTAAAAAGAATTAGTTTCTTGCCACACACTACCACTAGTCCGTGTCAGCACTGCACAGGTCCCCATTACCCGGAGTATTCGATGTGCAGGAATTTGTGTGCTACTGCCGCACTCTTTTCGAGTCACTCGTCTATTCCACTCACCGTATACGGTGGGAACCTTTTACCTAATCCGTGTTAACCCACACTAGTATAGGTAACACACCTAGGTTTTGACCGGTTGGTTTGGCTAGCTTTTTCTTAATGGTCAATTAACGTGCTGTCTATGTCGAGTCATCCCCAAGTCAATGATGAATCGAGATCTTTGAGAGAAAGTGCACAAAAAAGTGATTTCCCTACAAGGGACGTGCCATGGTGAGATGAGTGTTTATTGTCAAGATCTCCACTCATCATTAACTTGCGTAGGATGCAACATAGACATCACGTTAAATGCCTTTAAGGAAGGGTTAGTCGTAGGATCCGATGGTTGGTGGAAACCGCTTGCCCTATAGGACCCTCGCCCAAATTGTCCGTTTGGGGGTGTGCAATGCAGGTGAAAAACGAGGGGTCTATAGACGTAATGATGGCCTCCACTGATCGTAGTCTTCTAACTAGTTGCGAAAAAGGGGTACCCCTTCCAACCAATTAGGATGTAAATAATGTATGTTTTTGTAAATTAAAATATACTTTGCATGAGCCTTCCCCCTCTCCTAAAGCTCCATTGCCCTTCAACCTTTCAGCAAAGCAAGTTTGGATCCGTTCGGGTGGTCGACTACAACGTGAAGCTTCTACTCCGTCCACGTTCTCAGTCTCGTCATCAGCAATGTCAACTCCCGCTTCAGCTTCAGCCTCTGCTCCTCCTGCCAGTGCCGCTGAGCTCAACACTGAGGCTACTCTCAATGGTATTCCCCCAAGCCTCCAGAACTTCCTCGCCGGTCTCGAAGCCAAGATCAAGAATCTCGAGGAAAGCAACAAGATGCTGGAAGACCAGAACCAACAGTTGAAGGGTCACATTCAACAAAAGGGGACTAAACTGGTGCCCGATGGGGAGAATTTCATTTATGTCGAGGATGAAGAGGTCAATACCAACTGTCCCCCCAACACCAATGCTACTGCCTTCCCATTCCCAAGCTACCGCAATGTTCCACCTCCTTCTCTCTACACCCAACAAGGTTTCACTACCATGAGCAAGAACAAGGCCGTCTATGAACCTTCCCCTGAATTGCTTGGTGGCTACCTTTCCGCTAGCAAACTACCCGCACCCTCGTTGCCTCTGAGTATTGGGATGGCCGCTGCTACTGCTTCCACTACTCCTCCCGTCATTCTGTCAGAAACTATCCCCGACATCTCCAATCACCCTGTGGTTATGGCCATGCAAGAGCAAATGCGAAAGTTGATCGAGACCGTGGATAAGCAAAGTGCACCGACTACCAAGACAATCAACCCTAGCCAAGTGGGGGCTCTCCCCAAGGATTTCAAGATGCCTAAGGTGGCAATGTTTCATGGTGACTCGTGTCCTAAGACTCATTTGGATAGTTATGTGTTGGCCATGAGGGCTCGTGACTGCACCAACGAACAAATGGCTCGCGTATTTCATAGCACTTTGGATGGTATAGCTCTGCGTTGGTTCTTGGGGCTAGAACCAAGCGAGAGGCAAACGTGGGATCAAATCAGCCATTTTCTGTGAGAAGTATCAAGCTAACTTGGATTGGCATGTGAATCGAACGGATCTTGAGAACACTATGCAAAAGCCCGGCGAGGCTATTTATGATTTTTACAAGAGGTGGAACCATCGGTTGTGTGAGGTCCAATACCCACCAAAGGCGAAGGAACAGAAACAGATTTTCTACAAATGCTTGCTACCGGAGATGAAAGCAGCTATAGGTAATGGTTACTTCCCTGATTTGCGGGAAATGGTTGACGCCGGAGTAAGGTACGAAGCAGGGTTCACTGGGATTGTGCCGCCAAAGGAAAGTCCAAAGACCAACAACAACAATCCTTCCGCTACAAGGCTCCTACTGCGCCTGCGCCTCCTAGGGGTGGAAAGGAGGCCGTCGGCCAAGTGAATATGGTCCAGAAAGAGGTCCCGTAGATGTCCAAGCCGTAACAAGGAATGGGGCTCCGCCGCAAAGGGAGAGGGAGCACTTTGACGATTTTGGTATGCCTATGGGGAAAGTCTTTGACGTGTTAGTCAAGAGAGGTCTTATCAAGCCTTTAGAGAATTACCAACCTGCCTACCCAAGAAGTGATTTGGACGCCTCCAAGTTCTGCAAGTATCACAAGCACATCGGGCACACAACGGATGGTTGTATTCAATTGAAGCGCGTAGTACAAGGGTTGATCAATGACAAGAAGATTGAGAAGCCGAAGGGTCCTAATGTGGTGAATAACCCTCTTCCTAACAATGGGGGTGGGGTGAATATGGTGCAAACATGCGAGATTAGTATCCTAGAGCTCATGGATGCCTTTGACAAGATAGGGCTCACGATGGTGGATATCTTCATGGCATTGGTGACGTTAGAAATGCTCGAACCATTAGAAGGACACCTTCCCCGCCTTGGTTGCGATTTGTCGAAGTTTTGCCACTACCACAAGTGCACCGGTCACACTACCGAAGAATGCTTTGAACTCAAGAAGGCCGTGCAAGAGCTCATCCACAAGGGAGTCATCGAAGACCCTAGAGATTATGTAGCTAGCAATGTACTCATGGTAGAACTTAGTGAGATCACTGATCCGGCCGAGCCTGTTGTGGCGGACTGTGATGAGATGGGTTGTATTTCAATGACTAATAATAAAGAATCTTCTTGCTACTTGTTGTCTTTAGAAGAACTAGTGAGTGAAGTCGAATCTCTAGAGGAAGAGAGTCCCAAGCCCTCTCAACCTCTTTCTTGGGCCGAAATCTTCGAGGAGGCCGAAAAGACCGAAGTTTCGCCCCCTTGTCATGACTCGCCATTGTCTTTGGAGGAGCTACGTGCAGAAGTTTGTCTCCTTACAAGATCCGGTCAAGTGTACCAATCCGACCCGAAGGGTGCAAAGAAAGTCTTTGGGAAGGAACCCGAGCAAGCCGACCTAGACAAAGAAGACCCTATCCTCACTCAACTCAAACAAACCCAAGCCCATATTTCACTATGGTCCCTACTCACCTCCTCCCTAGCCCATCGCCTCATGCTCGAGCAAAACCTCGCCGCCACCATGGTACCATCCACTATTACCCCGGAGGACGTCACCCACATGATTGGTAATATCCACTATGGAAACATCATCACTTTCTCGGAGCTAGACAAGCCAGTGTTCGGAGTTGATCATAATGAGCCTTTGTACATCACTGTCGAAGTAAATGGCAAGAAGATTCCCCGTGTATTCATTGACAATGGTTCTGCTATTAATATCCTGCCTTCAAGGATGATGGATGTGGTTGGCGTTCATGGTGTTGATTTACGCCCATCCAAGCAAACCATCAAAGCTTATGACTCTACATGCCGCGCCGTGATAGGCGAAGTCACCCTGCCCATTACCATCGGAACAAAGATCCTGCCGACCGACTTCCACGTCATAGACATCCCCGCAACCTTCTCACTCCTCCTTGGCCGGCCATGGTTACATCAGTCGGGCGCTGTCCCATCTTCCCTGCACCAGTGTGTGAAGTTTCAATCTGGTAATGAAGTGACCATCATCTACAGTGATCTCGTAACTGCCCAAGGGACGGACACCAAGGGCGTTCCTGTCTTACAGATTCAGCATGGGGAAGAGAGCCGACTCTTCAATGGCTTCGAAATAGTCGCTCAAGCACAGATCTGCACCATCGACCTCACCAAAACAACGGACAAAGTGGCACCTGTTGTCAAGATACTGCGTAACATGGGTTTTATACCGGGGCTGGGGCTAGGTAAGAACTTGCAAGGCCCCACAGAATTGGTTGAAGAGGTTGATCATCGAGGGTTGTTCGGTCTAGGATACACCCTTACTCTTGAAGACAAGATGGAGCAACAAAGGATAGAATTGCTTAAAAAGATGAAGCTTCCCTACAAAAAGCCTGAAATGCGGCCATACCGCCTGTCCCTGAATAGCTACTTTGTCAGGGAAGGCGAGGAGTTTTCGTGTTTTGAGTTCGCCGAGCCATGGATTGACCACACCGGGAAATTGCAGAAAGGGTTCGAGATTTTCAGAGATGTGGAATTCGATCGGTCCAACATGAAGCTGACTTACATGGAATATGACAAAGCCACGGGCAGAGTTAGAACCATCAGGCATGAGTACTCCACCAAGGTTGCAGATGACTTGGCAGATCAACTTGAAGCCGCAACCTTGACAAGCCAGCAATAGAAGCCGCAGAAACTCCAAGTTTGACTGAGACGTGGGACGGCCAATATCTGCTTCAACATCTGGGTAATCTGGGGCTGCACGAAGACATGGTTGCCGTCATCGGGACGATTCTGAAGATAAGGTGGACCCAAGGACATTGGTGGTACCCATGGGGGACAAGCTCAAGAATTGGTGCATCATTGGGGGACCTATAGCTACTCCGGAATTTATGATGGGAACACTGGGGCTTACTCCTTCTCCTGTCGCCACTCCTGCAGCATCTCCTGTCACTCACCCAAAAACCCCGTCCCCAGAGTCTAGTGTTTTACATTTTGAATTTGAGTCTTCCTCTAAGTCTGACGACCTTACGTCTGAAGACTATGATCTTGTTGCAAACGCTATTTTCCCTTTTGCTATGAATGAAACCCTCGACCTTTCCGAGTATCCCTCCATAGTCACTCTTTTAACTGATAAATTGGCTAATAATCAAACTAATGATATACACTTAGTTAATAATGATTCATTAGAAGAGGCAGACACAGACACATTAAATGATGAATACATTAAAGAATCTCAGAACAGGTTATTAATCAAAAAGAATCTCGAGCCCAAGCTGCCGATGAGGTGTTAACATGCGTGAATTTGGGAACCGAAGCCGAGCCTAAGGAAACGCAGATTGGAAGCTTCTTCAGCGGAGCCGAAAGGGAAGCACTGATTGAGCTACTCAAAGAATATGTGGATGTGTTTCGCATGGTCTTATAAGGACATGCCGGGGCTCGACAACTCGATCGTAGAGCACAGAATCCCGACAGCACCAGACGCTAAGCCAGTCAAGCAGAAGCTGCGCCGCATTAAGCCGGAATGGTCTTTGCAAGTGAAGGAGAGATTGAGAAGCTACTCCGTGTGGGTTTTATCAGGGTGATCGAGTATCCAACTTGGTTATCAAATCTGGTGACTGTCAAGAAATCCAACGGTAAAGTCAGAGTATGTGTGGATTTTCGGGATCTCAACAAAGCTACGCCAAAGGATGACTTCCCTTGCCAAATATCGACATGTTGGTGGATGCGACCGCCCATTATGAGGTCAAGTCGTTTGTTGATGGGTTTGCCGGCTATAACCAATCAAGATGGCCGAGGAGGACCAAGAAAAAACAGCTTTCACCACCCCATGGGGGACTTTTTGCTATACTGTCATGCCATTTGGGCTGAGGAACGCTGGGGCTACCTACCAACGGGCAGTTACGACTTTATTCCACGATATGATCCACAAGGAGATTGAGGTGTACGTGGATGACATGATTATACATTCAAAAGGGTCTGGGGGCCAACACTTGATAGATCTCAGGAAATTCTTCAACAGGTTGAGAGAGCACGCCATGCGTTTGAACCCGGCAAAATGCACCTTTGGAGTTCGTAGAGGGAAAGTATTGGGTTACATGGTCACCGAGAATGGGATCGAAGCCGACCCAAGGAAGATTCAAGCCATCCTGGAGATGAAGCCACCCCGTACCGAGACGGAGATAAAAGGATTCATGGGACGCCTGCAATACATCAGTCGGTTTATCAATCAGCTGACCACCATCTGCGAACCAATTTTCAAGTTAATGAGGAAAACAGCCAGTGTGGAGTGGGATCATGACTGCCAGATAGCCTTCGAAAGGATCAAACAATATTTGGTGAATACCCCAATCCTGCGCCCGCCGCATAAGGAGAAGCCGTTGCTACTATACTTAACTGTGACAGATACCGCCGTCGGAGCCATGTTAGCACAAGAAGCCAAAGATTCCCGGATTGAGAATGCAGTGTACTTTGTCAGTCGAAAGTTACAAGGTAGCGAGCTCAATTACTCCGCGCTCGAGAAGACCTGCATAGGCCTAGTATGGGTGGTGACGAAGCTCAAGCACTACATGGTATCCCATCCGATCTTACTAGTCTCGAAAATGGATCCTATCAAGTACCTGTTCGATAAACCATCCCTTTCTATGAGACTCGCTAAATGGTCAGTATTCTTGGGAGAGTTCGACATTACTTATGTACCGAGGAAGGCAATCAAGGGGAGGGCAATGGCCGATCAGCTCGCAGACGCTCCGAGCACCGAGACGAGAGGACCCGACCCCGAGTTCCCGGATGATGACATTTTCGCAATTGAGGTCGCAGAAAGGTGGCAATTATTCTTTGACGGAGCTGCAAACAAACGAGGGAATGGAGTCGGACTCCTACTTATTGATCCCAAAGATGAGCACACTCCCATAGCCATCAAGCTAAACTTTTCAGCAACCAACAACGCCGCCGAGTATGAGGCGTGTATAGCCGGATTGGAGGCCGCCCTAGAGCGCAACGTAAAAGAGTTAGAAGTGTATGAGACTCTGCTTTGATTATTAACCAAACGGCGAAGAAATGGAAAACTATTGATCCTTGCCTGCAGCGGTACCAAGGTTACATGGATGAGTTGATAGCACAGTTCAAAGAAGTTAGCTTCCATTTCCTGCCACGAGACAGAAATAGGTTCGCGGATGCTCTAGCTACATTGGCCTCCTTAGTTGAAATTCCAGAAGGAAGGTCCGTGAAACCATTCAGGTTGGACGAAGGGAGAACCCCGCCTATTGCTGTGAAATCCAGATCGATGCAGAGGTAAACGGAGATCAATGGTACGCCCAAATCTACAAGTTCCTTAAGCACGGAGAGATGTCCTTTGACGGAGATGTGAAGGCAAGAGTCTGCAAGCACTCAAAATTGGCGGGGCAGTTTGTGCTGTTAGACGATACTTTGTACAAGAGGCATTACGACGGTCTGTTGCTCTTATGTGTCGACAACAAGAAAGCTGAAGCAATAATGGAAGAAGTACACAACGGGTTGTGCGGACCCCACATGAATGCAAGGATGCTTAGACAGAAGATCACTCGGCTGGGCTATTATTGGATTACCATGGAGACAGACTGTATTCAATGGGTTCGACGGTGTCACAAGTGCCAAGTATGCTCCAACCTCAACCACATCCCCCCACACGAATTGTATAGTTCCACCACGCCTTGGCCATTCGCCACGTGGGGTATCGACATTATTGGGAAGATCTCGCCGGCCGGTAGTAATGGTCATGAATTCGTCCTCGTCGCGGTCGACTACTTCACAAAGTGGGTCGAAGCTCAGTCTTACAAGGTGCTGAATTCCAAGAAGGTAGCGCAGTTTATCAAAGAGAACATTATGTGTCGGTATGGGGTTCCTAACCTCATTATATCAGATAATGGCAGTCATTTCGAAGCCGAGTGTGCTCGCTTGCTTGTAGAATTCAAGATCGAACGAAAGAAATCTTCCCCATACTATCCACAGACTAACGGCGCGGTTGAGGCGGCCAACAAGACGATAGAGCAGATAATTCGCAAGATGGCTTCGCAAGGACGGGATTGGCCCGAGAAGTTACCATTAGCACTTTGGGGGTACAGAACGTCAGTCCGCACCGCTACTGGAGAGACCCCTTACGCTTTGACATACGGCATGGAGGCAGTGCTCCCTATTGAGTTGGAGGTGCCATCTTTGAGGGTCTTGCTCGAGAACCAAGTGAATGAGGTAGAATGGCTTCGTAGTCGCTATGATCAATTGGCAACGCTCGACGAACGCAGATTGAAGGCCATGGACACATCCGGGCCTATCAAAGGAGAACGACAAAAGCCTTCAATAAAAGGTCAAGCCTGTTGACATAAAAGAAGGAGACTTGGTGCTCAAAGCACGCTTACCCAACAAATTCAACCCCCTCGGGAAATGGGCCCCCACTTGGGTAGGCCGTTTGTAGTACAGAAGATCTTCTCCGGAGGAGCGGTCAGAATGGCAGATTTGGATGGCAACCCGTTCAAGGAACCAGTCAACCTCAGCAAGCTCAGACGCTACTATGACTAGACTCCCCCTCTCTACGCAAAAAGAAGCCCGATAGACTGAAAACCCGCAAAGGGCGGTCTATGCAAAATAAGGGTGCGTACAAAGCTCGCTAGATCGAAAACCCGCAAGGGCGGTCTAGGCAAAAGTTAGAGCATTCCCCCTTCTATCTTCCCTTTCTTTAAAATCATTCTAGTCTGACTGGAGTGAACTACGGTGACCTGAGCCCCTTAGTCCTATTTGTAAAAAGGGGAACGTAGGCAGCCTTTCAAAAAGGTGCGGGTCTAAAAAACAAATAAACATCCAAATCTTGTCAAGCAATAAAGATAGAAGTTGTATTTTTCCGAAAGCAAAAACTTTTATTCCCATAGTCATTGCATGTTAACACTTATTTGATGAGTCTAAGCTTGACATACTTTTTGAATAAATAACCTATTCTGAAATTGAAAACTCAAACAAAAGTAAACTAAATTAAACTAATGT
>JAOWBW010000643.1:514710-581391 GCA_026119855.1 Campanula takesimana | reverse complement strand
TTTTTTGAGTAAATTAGCATTAGCTTCCTGAATGGCATGCCTTTGTGGGTAAACAACGTGGGAAGGGCGAAGCAGGCTCAACTAACCCTGTTTATGGCATCCAGAAAACCCTTGTCCAAGGCAAAATCTCAAGAAGGGGATAAGATTTGACAAGATTGAGGAGGTGAAGTATATGTATGATAGATTTAATTGGACTGGTGACGAAATCCAATCTTATGATGCAGAGAGGAAGGTGATCGATGATGACCACGAGATCGACACATATGGCTTCGCCTTACGAAGAGCCCAGACCTACTTGGGGCTTCATTGATGATTGGTATGACAAAGTTGTTCTTCCAAGGAAGTTTAATGGTGGTGAAGTGATTGGAATTTTATATTGATCAGAATAAAGATTTTCACTTTAAGGTGTTTGTCACGGACTAGGGAGAGAGAGACTAATCTCTTGTTGCCATATGCTTGGGTACTGGAGAAGCATTATCGCTATGTAATTAAATGAAAATAATTGATTGGTTCAACAAAACTATTTCTCTGACCTGTTACTATAGTATATGATATGGTATATGGTTTAAATGTCCTCGTTTTAGTTTACATGATAGGAAGAATACTTTGCATCAGAAGTTTAAGAGTTTCTTTTCCAGTGTTAAAATCTATGATTGAACGAAGTTTCGTTATGATGGAGCACTTGATTAGAAAAAACGCGATGTCATTGTTGAATCTGATAGAAACCAAGTAACTAGGCTATAACGAAAATTTAGAACAAAAAGAAACCTGAATTATAGAAATCGGCGAATAATTTAGAGGCAGTCAAGGCTAAATGATATTTCGCTAAAAAGAAAGTCAAAAAATAGGAATTGCCCGAGGCGAAGTTCATGATCAATGTAAAGCTCAATTTCGCTAGAGTCATCATTTATCAAATGCATAAAGTAAAAAATAACGTAATCGTAGTAAAATAACCTTCCTAGTCTACTTTTATGACATCATCTTAATCAGAAGAAAGCCATATATGTATATCAAGCATTGGAAATATTAAGAACTAAAATCTAATACATAGTGACAATATGAAAACTATAACAATGTTTACGACCATGTTATGCCATTCTTTTTATTAGAATGTTCAAAGTACCATTGTTAAAACAAGCTGAATTTTCGGCATTACACGTGTCATCATTCTGTGTTCGCGTATATTGTGATGAATTATGTAGAATGGCGGGATTTGGACTTTATTCGTTCACAATGCCTTCTATACGTTATTTATATGACAAAATAAAGAGTATTAACTATTGAATTTAATTAGCGATATATCACTAAGAGGAGAAACATCAAAAACTTGGCAAATTCTGCTACAGATTTTAGCAATAATACTCTTCAAGAGCATGGATATATGGAATTGAATTGCAGCCTCATAGAACAGAAGAATAATATAAAGAGGACACTTAAATCTAGCCTTGTAATTAATGGAAGGAATACAATCTTTCAATTGATCAAATTAAAAGAGATATTTTATCTATTTAATGTAGCATTTTTTAAAAGTTTATGTTCGAGATTGTGTCATGCCTTCCATTATCCCTTTGTATGCCTTAGATTTTCCAAATTAACTGTAAAGAAACTCCCTACTTCTAAATCTATAAATACAAATATTCCTCCAAAACTACTCGCATATTTACATTCGCATCCATTTCAGAGTAAATAAGCATTAGCTTCCTCAATGGCATGCTTTTGTGGCAAACAACGAGGGAAGTGTTAGGTAAATTGTATATAACAATAGTAAAGGTTTTCTTGAACTTTAACGATAATGACAAAATAAATAAATGACCCAAAATAAACTTAACGGGGCAGAAAAATAAGGATAAACTATAAATGCAAATATTAAATCAAACCGGGCAATAAAGAAGTCGAGTCTTGTGTTGGACCACATCTCCGCAAGAAGATATTGCCCCGCACTGGTGCTAACGGTCTGCGGCAATCTTCTCTCAATATGAAACGACTTTTACAATCGTTAATAGGAAGCACTTCAAAAAATTAACGATTTCGGCGAACATAACAGTGTTTGACACTTCCAGACATTGAAGGAACTTATGCAACAAGTGATTCTATCTCTAACCGATGCCTTGAGAATTCCTTTGAATTCTAACAGAATTCCATCGAATTCAGTTAAGTATTTAACCGAGTTCGTTAACTCAGTTAAATATGTGCTCCTCTACTTCTGATATGAAGAGAGAGTGATTTGAGTGCTATACAATTGTGATTGAATGACTTGGTTGAGAATGTCAATCCTGGTGGAGTATATATAGTTAATGAAGAGATAGGGTGCCTTTGGGAATAGACACAAATTGCACCTGGTGGAATCTCAGCCATTTGATCAGATCTTGGATGGAGGGATGTGATTATCTGGATCGCCCCAGAACTCCCGACCCGCCTATTTGAACAGGCGCGGGTCGCCCAACCCGAACCATCACGACCCATGGTCCTAATCCAACCGATCCGCTACAGACCAGATGGGTTTCGGCCGAGGCCCATCAGCCCAAGCCCACGAACCCAACGTTCTGGACCGAGCCGCCTTGACTCGAACCATGCCATGGGACGGACCAACATCGAGCCCATCTTTGCCAAAAATTAAGCTCCACAGCTCCCAGCGACCGATGCGAAGTGCAAAGTGCGCCCTAAACCGCCCATTCCGCCCTTCGCGCCGCTTCGCGGGTCATAGGTCTATTTTGGGCAAGCCAAAATTAACTTATTTACCCACTAGCTTGCATGGTTAGCCCAAAGGCCCACTTAGCTTGGAAGCCCAAGTCCACACTTGATTGGAACCTTCTTAGATGAGCCATAATTAAATACTCTCCTCTTTTCATTTTCAACCAATGTGGGATACATGGCTTTACACATTCCCAACTCTTCATAACCCACTTCAACTTGCATACTTTGGACATTAATTTCTCATTCACCCGGAATTGGTTTTGAGAAAATAAATATACCACACTAATCTACTCCAAACGTAGATTATAAATATGCAATTAATTTCCATTTACACAAAATGGAACCTAATGGAATACTTGGTCCAAAAGTCGGTCAACCACACTTTTTCCAAAACAAATTCCAACAATCCCCCACATGAATGACAAACTTAATGCATGCATGAATGCAGACTCGTCTGGAAGTTTCGGCGAACCATTACTGCATCAGGATAGGTAGCTTCTGGCCTTGAACCTTCCTTAGTAAAATACTATCGGATATACTAGTCGTTTGGGGGCGCTATGCTTTGAACCACGTGCTGTATAGTGTATACCAAGACAATAGTACTTACACAATAATAGCTCTAACACGTTTTGTTCTCACGTTTTTGTCCATTTCGGCCTTGGACCGTGCTTGACTTCATAAGTGTTTCAATTTGAAGGCGGCCTTATTACTTCTCACTTATATAGGTGATCTCCTATAAAGAGTAACCTGCATACTCCACTACATAGGTATAGGGAATCATTAAAAGCTTTAAGCTTACCCTTACCACACGTCATCAGGATTTACTTTTAGCACTCGATGGCTTCTGAGAATAGGTTATAATAGGTTTCAAGTGCACTACTAGAATGTCCATAATTTAGTTGTCTCATTGAACCAAGGGCCTGGGATCTCCATTTCTCATGGTTGAGTGTCCACTATGGATTTCTTTGTTTGTGTGTTTTTAACCTCATTCCCCTTACCAAACAATTTGATCTCTTATTCATACCCATTTGGTATAACAGATCTGCTTTTTGACTTCACATAACTGATTGTGATAGTCCTATCTGAGATAAATTGTTTTTATGGTATTGTATCTATGACCATTAAGTCTAGATTTACCATACTTTATGCCTTTTTCCTAGTTTTCATTGTCGTTACAATACTTTAGGATATGTAGGCATAAACTTATTCCAACAAGGAATTATCTCCAAGAATTTATTAGACCATTCAGCTTATCCTTAAGCGTTGTCTAATGCTATTAACTCAGATTCCCTATTGAATCGAGTTATCCTTGTTGTCTTGGAAGATTTCATTGACACTGCTCATCCATCTATTGTAAACATATTTTCACTTTTGAGTTTTATTGTGTCTGATATTCGATCAATATATCCTTTTCATACTATTGAATATCTCATTTATTGTAATCATGTGTATGTCCTTAAGTACTCCAAGTACCTTGACTATACCTTTTCAATGATTGATTACAATTCCATTTAGACTTTCAGTCTATTTAGAATGATCAGTCGTTTCAAGTGATCAATTCTCCTAGAGGTTAGTTTCTTCGGAGTGGTCAGCATCTCTGTAACGGTCCGATTTCTCGAGTAGTCAGTATCTCTAAGTGGTCTGACTTTCCGAGTTTACCTCTTTAGAGTATACCTTTTAAGAATCTACCTTATAGAGTCTACCTCTCAAAATTCTACCTTCTTTAGACTTCTTACGAATCCATTTATTCGAGAGTCTAACTCATGAGAATTTATTTGATTTCTCTGACTCTACCATTAAAGAGTCTATCATTTTAAGAATCTATCTCTTCAGATTCTATTTCTCGAGAGTCTATCTTTCGAGATTTAATATTCAAGAGATCTGCCTTTTCAGATTCACAAGTCCGCCTCATAAGAGTTTATTTCTCAAGATTATTTTCCTTTAGAAATCTATCTTTTGAAATTATGACTCTCTTGACTATTCTTATTGAAAGTCTACCTTTTCAGGATCTATCTTTTCAAAAGTTTTCTTCTATAGATTCATATTTCAATATTTCCCTTTTAAGGACCAATTTGCAACCCAACGGTTAGCATCACGGAGGAAGATCAAACAACTTCCAAATATTGTACATATGATTAACTATCCATTTTAACTGTTAATAACATTCTTTAACAGTTTTGCATTTAATTTTCTACCATAGAAAATAAGACCAAAAGACTATATTCCTTTTGTCCACCAACTGTGCCTAGGTTTCTTTAAGATGAACTTTTTGCACTTACATATGTTCTCTTGCTAGAACTCATTTATTTCATTTCAAGAAATAATTCCACGTCATTGGCTTATGTACATTTACTTTTTGCCCGTACCCCCACATTTGAGGTGTACCCCCACACTCAAGGTGTACCCCCATACTTAAGGTATTTCTAAAACATCTTACGATTATTACATAATTCCGTAAGGGTTTTATCAATTCCTTTCTTGGGTATCTTACTAAGAATGTAGTTGTACGGAGTATTGCTTCACCCCTACAATTTTTCGAGTAAGCCTGACCATTGCATTTATCATCTTCTTAAGAGTATGAATCTTGCATTCAGCTACTTCGTTTAGACGAAGGTGTAAATGGTGTTGTCGTTTGGCAGATTATGCCGGATTTACAACATAAGAATCAACATATTATCCTCCTCTATATTTTGAATCTTCTTAATCTTTACATTAAGTTGATTCTCAACTTCAATTTTATAAGTCTGGAAAGCCTCAAAGGCTTCCTCCTTATTAAAGATATCAAAGCAATATCTTCTGTCATTGTTTTATAAAAGTAATTAAATACTTTTACCTCACCTCGAGTTTGCACTAAATCAAGAGGTGCTGTGTTTCTTCGTAATTTCCGCTTACACGCAAATTTTTCACACATGTCAGATGAATCGAATTATTAAAGGTAATTAATTCTTGACTCACTAACGTCTTAATTGTGTTGAAATTCATGTAAACCTAATTTATCAAGCCATAAATTAGAACCTTCCATAAGAAACACCAATGTCCTTCGCATCCAGGCAATGTACCCTTTTCCAAGAAACAAACCTTTCTTTGTTCAGTATAACTTTATTAGACTTGAACACTAGTCTAAATCCCAGCCTTGCTGAACAGCAATCTGAAAACTATGTTCTTGTGAATGTCCCGGGACATGTAGTGTTGGGTTTTGAGCAAACATGCACAGCGGAATAAACCCAAAAGCCTAGATCCGATCACCATGATTAGATTAATATGGAGATGAATTTAGAACACTAACCGTGACGGAGCTTTTAAATTCTGAGATCTTCAATCTTTGTTCTTCGCGCTTCTTCGAATCACGAACGTAGGAACGACCGCAAAACTTGGATCACGAACTTTGAAGGAGTTGATGCCAACGCCCTCTATGTTTATCCACACGCGAACGAATTTCAAGAACGATTCTTGAACCGGATTGCTAGACCCAATAGAAACTCTTTCTACTTTGAAGGCTATGTGAAAAAATCAATGTTCTTGTTCTTGAGGAAGAAAAGAACTTGTTTTTCTCTCTCTCGGAGGCTATCTAATTGATATGGATCAACACATACTGATTAGGTCGTTGTTAGAGTTTATATACTTATTAGTCCTAAACTGTTTAGGAGAAAATAGGTTAAAACCCGTCACAACACGAAATCAGTTTTTGGGCCGAACAGGGCCTGCTCGGCCGAGTCCTTTAAGGTGCTCGGCCGAGCACCTTTGCTCCAGAAAATCTGACCTTCTGATTTCCCATGCTCGGCCGAGTCATATGAGGTGCTCGGCCGAGCACCATCAGAATTCCGATTTTTAGCCTTTTAAAAAAATTCGTCCTTTTGTGTGTGACTCCATAGGATTATATTAAGTTGGCAATGAGCCCAAACACATTTGTGCTCATAAATCATGAGCGTACTCTAGCAAGCCATCATGACTACCCAAATTAATATAACTTGTATAAGTTCGTGAATCCTTTATAGAACATATTACAATCTCTTTGTTTCACGATGTCTATTGAACGTAAGCCATGGTCAATGGTCAACTTACAATGTTCAATGCTTTCTCGATCCAGAATGTATTGATAGTACAAATCTTATTGAGCACGGCCATGCATTTTCATCAACACCATTCTTCGAGTGGCCAAAGCTTGACATCTCTCTTTTACGAGGAACAAATCCCTTCTTGATTTATTACCTTTCCCTACATGAATCCGATTACGCCAATCACATTCTTTATAGCTACCCGATTAGGGGTAACGTTTGAATATGTCAAACGTAATGTTCATCGAGTGGAAGACTGTGATAATCTCAGGTCTAAAGATTCCAGTAATATAACTATATGAGACTTAATTATGACATTGTGACCATGACATAAATCTCATATGGGTCAGTCCAGTATTTGGTCTCCAACAAATACCCATAAGTTTAATTGTATCCCATACACCATAATCATCATATGATTATCCATAAACTTATACTAACAATTAATCATAATTATCAGGGACGGGGATTATTATAATAAACATGCAAAGGATATAATAATCAAACATTCAATATCTTTAATATATAAATAACATTAATCGTTTTACAAAACGTGCCTAGAGCATACAACACCAACAATCTCCCACTTGCACTAGGCCTAATTAATGTATCGAATACCCATAGACCTAACATGACCATCATGCTTTGCTTGTGGAAGACCCTTTGTCAATGGGTCGGCTATGTTATCATCAGTCGGTACTCTGCATATATTCACGTCACCTCTACCAATGATTTCTCGAATGATATGGTAACGCCTAAGTATGTGTTTGGATTTCTGATGTGATCTTGGTTCCCTTGCTTGAGCAATAGCACCATTATTATCACAATAAAGGTCTATTGGTTTAGCAATGCTAGGAACCACCTCTAGTTCAGTAATGAACTTCTTAATCCAAACAGCTTCTTTAAACAGCATCGATGCAGCAATATACTCAGCTTCAGTTGTAGAATCAGCGACGGTACTTTGCTTTATAACTCTTCCAACTAACAGCACCTCCATTAAGCATAAATACAAAACCAGATTGCGATCTAGAATCATCCTTGTCAGTTTTGGAAGCTTGCATCTGTGTAACCACTTACGACAAGATCATCTTCCATACCTCCATACACTAAGAATGAATCTTTAGTCCTTCGCAAGTTACTTAAGAATCGTCTTGACTGCAATCCAGTGACTTTCACCGGTATCATGTAGCACATTCCCGAGAGTCAGTTCTTTGTCTGAAGTCATCTTCAGTACAACTTTCCCAAGTCCCACGACTTTGGAAGTAGTAGAGTTTCTCATGTACAACTTCTTTCCAATTAAAGGAGTGTATGATGAGAAGCTCTCCCTATCAGCACATATATGGCGGGTAGTCCTATCGTCTATCCACCATTCTTTTGGGTTGACCTTCAACTTGCTAAGTTTGGCTTCAAACCCCATTAATGCTCACCTTGCTGAACAGCAATCTGAAAACTATGTTCTTGTGAATGTCCGGGACATGTAGCACATTCCCGAGGTCAGTTCTTTGTCTGAAGTCATCTTCAGTACAACTTTCCAAGTCCCACGACTTTGGAAGTAGTAGAGTTTCTCATGTACAACTTCTTTCCAATTAAAGGAGTGTATGATGAGAAGCTCTCCCTATCAGCACATATATGGCGGGTGGTCCTATCGTCTATCCACCATTCTTTTGGGTTGACCTTCAACTTGCTAAGTTGGCTTCAAACCCCATTAATTGCCTCACCTTGCTGAACAGCAATCTGAAAACTATGTTCTTGTGAATGTCCGGGACATGTAGCACATTCCCGAGAGTCAGTTCTTTGTCTGAAGTCATCTTCAGTACAACTTTCCAGTCCCACGACTTTGGAAGTAGTAGAGTTTCTCATGTACAACTTATTTCCAATTAAAGGAGTGTATGATGAGAAGCTCTCCCTATCAGCACATATATATGGCGGGTAGTCCTATCGTCTATCCACCATTCTTTTTGGTTGACCTTCAACTTGCTAAGTTGGCTTCAAACCCCATTAATGCTCAATCAAGCCTATTCAACCTTTCGTTGATGTTTGGCTTTGATTCACGTTGTCCATTTCCTTTCAAGGAATATGACAAACTCTGCTAAGTGAACAAGTTTACCAAATCTGTACCATATCTTGGAACTGGTTTCTTGAACCTTAAAGGTTCGTATCAAAAGGTTCCACAACTCCTTTGGCTGTCCCTACGAGACATTTCTCTAGGTAACGGCGTCACTTAGCCCACTCAATATGTACATTCGACATATGAGAATTTTATTATCCATGTCTTTGCGGATCATGGCTCTTTCATCCCGGATAGTCGGGTTATCTTCTTCCATGAACTTCTTTAGACAGAAGGTGGTTATCTTGGATAGTCGGGTTTATCTTTTTCCATGAACTTCTTTAGACAGAGGGTGGTTATCCCGGATAGCCATTTATTCCTTCTTACAAATTTCTTGTAAGTCCACTCCATGTTTGTCAACAATGTCTTTGGAATCTCTTGTGTGATATTTTGCCCTTCTCGTTATCTTTAAAGCTCTTCTAGTTATCCTTCCTTGGAAACCGTCATAATTCTCGTTAAATCTCTAACGATAACGTCCTTCGGTTGTCCATCATCATTGGCTCGCATTTGTCAAAAAAAAAAAAAACATTCAAGAAAACGTAAATATCTTCTTGCGATTGTTAGGTAAATTGTATATAACAATAGTAAAGGTTTTCTTGAACTTTAACGATAATGACAAATAAATAAATGACCCAAAATAAACTTAACGGGGCAGAAAATAAGGATAAACTATAAATGCAAATATTAAATCAAACCGGGCAATAAATGAAGTCGAGTCTTGTGTTGGACACAATCTCCGCAAGAAGATATTGCCCCGCACTGGTGCTAACGGTCTGCGGCAATCTTCTCTCAAGATGAAACGACTTTACAATCGTTAATAGAAGCACTTCAAATTAACGATTTCGGCGAACATAACAGTGTTTGACACTTCCAGACATTGAAGGAACTTATGCAACAAGATGATTCTATCTTCTAACCGATGCCTTGAGAATTCCTTTGAATTCTAACAGAATTCCATCGAATTCAGTTAAGTATTTAACCGAGTTCGTTAACTCAGTTAAATATGTGCTCCTCTACTTCTGATATGAAGAGAGAGTGATTTGAGTGCTATACAATTGTGATTGAATGACTTGGTTGAGAATGTCAATCCTGGTGGGGAGTATATATAGTTAATGAAGAGATAGGGTGCCTTTTGGGAATAGACACAAATTGCACCTGGTGGAATCTCAGCCATTGGATCAGATCTTGGATGGAGGGATGTGATTATCTGGATCGCCCCAGAACTCCCGACCCGCCTATTTGAACAGGCGCGGGTCGCCCAACCCCGAACCATCACGACCCATGGTCCTAATCCCAACCGATCCGCTACAGACTAGATGGGTTTCGGCCGAGGCCCATCAGCCCAAGCCCACGAACCCAACGTTCTGGACTGAGCCGCCTTGACTCGAACCATGCCATGGGACGGACCAACATCGAGCCCATTCTTTGCCAAAAATTTAAGCTCCAGAGCTCCCAGCGACAAGTGCGCCCTAAACCGCCCTTCGCGCCGCTTCGCGGGTCATAGGTCTATTTTGGGCAAGCCCAAAATTAACTTATTTACCCACTAGCTTGCATGGTTAGCCCAAAGGCCCACTTAGCTTGGAAGCACAAGTCCACACTTAATTGGAACCTTCTTAGATGAGCCATATTAAATACTCTCCTCTTTTTCATTTTCCAACCAATGTGGGATACATGGCTTTACACATTCCCAACTCTTCATAAACCCATTTCAACTTGCATACTTTGGACATTAATTTCTCATTCACCCGGAATTGGTTTGGAGAAATAAATATACCACCTAATCTACTCCAAACGTAGATTATAAATATGCAATTAATTTCCATTTACACAAAATGGAACCTAATGGAATTCTTGGTCAAAAGTCGGTCAAACCACACTTTTTCCAAAACAAATTCCAACAGGAAGGACCAAGCAGGGGAAACTAATCCTATTTATGGCATCCAGAAAACCCTTACCAAGGCAAATCTCAAGAAGGGGATAAGATTTGACAAGAATGAAGAGGTCAAGTATATGTATGATAGATATAATTGGACTGGTGCTGGCTGGGATCATGTCCAATTTTATGATGCGGAGAAGAAGGTGGTATGATAGATATGATTGGACTGGTGCTGGCTGGGATCATGTCCAATTTTATGATGCGGAGAAGAAGGTGATCGATGATGACACAGAATCAACACATATGCTTCGCCTTACGAAGAAACCAGACCAACCTTGGGGCTTCGTTAAAGATTGGTATGACAAAGTTGCTCTTCCAAGGAAGTTTAAAGGTGGTGAAGTGATTGGATTTTATATTGATCAGGATAAATATTTCCACTTTAAGGTGTTGGCACGGACTAGGGCGAGGGAGAATGATCTCCTGTTGCAATATGCTTGGGTACTATTATTACTATGTAATTAACTGAATATAATTGATTAGTTTGACAAAACTATTTCTCAAAGACCCATTACTAGTTTATATGATATGGTATCTAGTTTAAATTTCCTCGTTTTGGTGTGGGAAAATAATATGTTTGTTACAAAGCTGAGAAGTATGGAATGAAGTGATTTTGGGACAGCGACCACTCCACACTCTACATTATTGTGATATTGTCCGCTCCGCTTTAGGACTAGCCAGCAAGGATTTATTTTTGGCGCCATCTCTCAAAAGATCTCATGTTAATAAAGTGGTTGGACACATTTATATACTAGCAATTCTTCTTTTAATTGTCGATGTGGGACTTGGGTTTGGGTTGATACTCCAACAAAATTTGTATCCATTGCTAGCGGTAACATATATTCGCATCCTTTTATCAGCCAGAGATTTTTTATTTATTTTTTTGCCTCTACGCTTCTCTTTAGGCATAGGGTCCTTGTACGGCTATGAAGTTAGTATTTTTTGCTGGAGAGAAACTTGAATAAATTATTTTCTGTATTATGTAGTTTCTGGTTAGTATCGTTACTGATATCTACCAATATCAAGTTTTTGTGTCCATGTTGGTGACCAGAACAAAGACTGCCTAAATATTTTTCAGGCTTCAATTTTCGCAGTTGCTTCAGCACACATATGACTAGTGTGGCTTTGTGGGAGTCAGCTTGTAACAGTGGGGTAAAGAGGGGAAAAACAAAAGAGAGAAGAAAATTTTAGTTTGAAAGTATATGGACAAAGGGAAAAATTGACCATAATTAATGAAAAATTCCATCCTAAAGAAAATAATGCATGTGATGTGTCTTTTAAAATCCATGTGTAGATTTTATGCCACTTTTTGCAAAGTATTTGAATACAAAACCTGATTAAAGGTCAAATAGTTGTGTGGGGGGGGGGGGGGGGTTTATGCTCTTTTTCAAACCACGTGGGACCCTTTATGAGGAATTTGGTCGCAAGCTTCCGGTTGCTTTGGACGATCCAGATTAAATAAAAATTTGAGGTTATAGATTTTTGATGAAAATGCACCATAAAATGTGGGGTTCAGTTTCAAAATGAAGGGATGAGATTGGTCAAAATAAAGGGATGAGATTAGGTGCTAATCCGACTGTTACATAATCGAACTGTACACTGGTCTACGGTTCGGGCTTTAGTGGGAGACATCAGTCCTTTAGATGAGTAGAAGAAGATGTTGAATCTGGCCAGCATCTTACTGCATAATGCACCAGATTTAGTGTGATCCAGATGACGACATAGTAGTATACAGTAGTACAATACATTATTTGATTGGACCGAATCCAGTTCCAATTTATCCCCCTTTTTGTCTAAATCACTGCTCTTTTGACTTTCTTTCAAAAAAAATACTACCTCCATATCGGTTTAGGTTTTTAGTTTGACTTTGCACGTTTATTAAAAAAAAAAAAGCAAACTTGAGTCAAGAATAGTAGTGGGTGGAAGATATAATGAACTTTATGAGGACAAGATAGGTAAGTGATGATTTTTTTTTTTTTTTGTAATATATGAACTTTATGAGGACAAGATTGCCCAAAACACTATTCATCATTGGTCATTTAAGGAATAAAGCAACTAATAACCTTAAACTTAGACACACAAAAAAAAAAAGTAAAAACTTTAAACTGAAACAGAGCGAGTATTTTATAATGATAATTATTCCTTAATTTGTTAGTTTTTTTTTCCCTTATAACTTTAAAACTACTCCACTAAGTTAGGGATTTGTGTTCCATCAGGTATTGAGAATTGTGATGATCATGTCTTATCCCTCATCACCTTTTGTTTTACAATCCCACACAAATGAGGAAAAGGCTAATCATCAACTTTTTTCCAGAATAGTAATATGTCATTTCAAGGAGCCAAAGGTCAGCTCAAAGAGGGAACATTTTTGCAAGGCTTCATCTTCATGCAAATGACAGCAAATGACAGAAAGGTAAAGAAATATCCCAGAGTAGAGTATAGGCTCTTCTTTTCTTTTTAGTCTGTCTCAGAGTATATGTTTACTTTCTAAAATAGCAAAGAATTTTTACTATTTTTCTCACTCATTCTCTCTCCTACTTACTTTTATACTCACAAACCAATCAACTTACTATTCCCTCTCACTCATTCTCTCTCCTACTTAACTTTAATACTCACAACACTTCTACAATTTCTTAATTTCCGTTCAAATGAGAAGGTGGACATATACTCTGCGATGGAGGGAGTACTTAATTTTAGGCAATTTGACCGGAGAAAATGCTAAGTTCATATCGACATAATGTGGGATCGAATGGGGGCCTATAAATAGAGTGTTTGAACCAAGAGATTGTATGAAAAAAAAATTAATGAATCAGAAAGAAGAAATAATGGGAAGTAAATTAAGTAGAAGTGAGGTCTTACATGAAGGGTAAGAGTATACGTGTGGTAGCCAAGGATGACTTGCCTGCATAATCTCCCTAACTCTTGTCGGGTTTGCTCTCTTGTTTATGGAGTTGGGTTTGGGCAGGCAAGCACCTTGGCTAACTTGACATGCTCCTCCCTCTCATGCTAGCCCTTTCTCTTCTTCCACAAAATGCCACCCATCTCGATCTCGATCCCTGCTCTGCATGGTCTTGGTATAATATGATAAACTAGCTCCCATAAGCAACTGATTTCAGGTCTATTTTCTTTCCTATGTTTTTCAAGTTTATTGCAATCAATTGTGCCTCGTCTAAGGGTAAATATAAAGCCACAAAATGTGGCTTACAAAATGATGTGTCAAAATTCTATTAGTGTTTTTTATTAGAGTGTGCCGGGTCCACAATCGATGCAACCAATAAAATATCGACACCTCATTTTGTATCTATTATTTTGTAAACTTCTTTTGTGCCCCTAGCATTGCCCCTCGTCTAATCTTAGTTTTCAGTTAAACTAAGAAAGCTACCATTTTTACTACTATATCATCACTCAATGCTCTTTCATATTGCTGTAGGTGTAAGTTAGATTATGGGAGTTGATAAGAGAGAATGATTAACTTAATTTAAGAGAGAATGTTTAACTTTACTTCAAGGAGAGTTGCTCAAGAAAAAAAAAATTGACTTAATTTGACCAATTAAGATAATTTAAAATGTCAAAACATTCCTCCTCTGAATGACAAAAGTTCCCTTCCCTTAAGAAGGCCCAGTTTTGGACCATGAACTACTCCAACATGAGCCCAACAATGAATCATCATTGATTTAGGTCCAACCCAAAACATTTTCACCCAACTTTTTTCACACTGCAAACACTGACCTCATTGACTTAAAAGAGACCAATCTTACCTGAACGCCGACACAACTAAACACGTGTCCCTACTAAAGCTGCCTGCACGACACTACTGTTAGGATCGGAGTCATAAAACCGTGAGGAGACGGAGGGGGAAAATGAGTTCAAACCATACGGGAGTTGGAAGGAATCGAGGAGAAGTCGAAGAGGAGAAGGAAACCGAAAAGTGCCAGGAAGAAGGATATTCGGCCGAATATACTTGTGCATGTGGCCGAATATTGGCACATATTCGGCCGAACACACTTGTGCATGTGGCCGAATATTGTGTCTTCTGGCCCAAATTTTATTCAGTTTCCTACTTTGACTAGAATTCTTCCATGTATTGGTTTAGGACTTCTTATAAGCCTATATAAGCATAAATCGTCCCATTATTGTGGAGTAGGACTGCTATGCGACGGTCTCACCTTGTGAGACCGTTCCCGCCATTTTTTTTTTTTTTTTTTTTGTTTTGCCCCCATTTTTTACTCGCCAACAGAAGTAACACTTTTTATACCAAGAAGTAACACATTTTATAGGGAATGTAACACTTTTTTCTCATATGTAACACTTTTTTTATTCAAAAAAAAAACTAGTTATATTATTTTGCGAAATTGATGTTACATTTTACAAATAAAGTGTTACTTTTTTTAAGACCAAACTGTTACTTTCTTCATAAGAAAGTGTTACATTTTCTAATCACAAAAATTATTTATATTATTAGCGAAACTGCTGTTAGATCTTACAATTTAAAAAAATGTTAATTTTTTAAGCCCAAACTGTTACTTTCTTCATAAGAAAAGTGTTACATTTTATTATGACGAGCAACTCACTTGTTTTGTATGTTAAAAAATTTTTTTTTAAAAAAAAAAACCATATCATGACCTATGTAGTTTTATTTCTTCTCGTCGAGACGAACACAACGGTAGTTTTTTTTTAAAAAAAAAAATCGACTTCAAAATCTCAAGATATAGCATTTTAAAATTATTGGAGTTTTTTTTTTTTTTTTTTTTACCAAACACGTGGATTGGATTTTGGGAAAGGAGGGGGGGCGGCCGTCTCACGCGCCCGTCTCACGGCGTGAGACGGTCGCATAGAAGTATGTCATTATTGTGTACCCAAAAGGAGAGAGTTAGGATATCAAGAGAGAGCACAAAACAATGTCTAGGGGGCCGGGGGCCTAGGAGATCCATGGGGGCGATCCTACAACCCGGCCATGATCATGTTTGTGCGTTCTGGGGGAGAGCTAATAATATTTAGGAGAGGGTTGTTCATTGGAGAGTAGACATACTAAATCTGTATGAGTGTATATGTAAATTGTAACAATCAACATATTATTATAGTGATATCCTGGTTTGGGGCCTCCGGATGTAGCCACAAGGGGTGTGAACCGGGTTAACAAATCATGGTGTTCTTGTTCTTTCATATTATTATTCATGTGTTGATTATCTTCTCCATATTGATGACTGCTAGTATGGGCTAGTGGATGTGGAGATCCCCCAAATTCCCCAACAACTGGTATCAAGAGCTTTGGTTTGAGATTCGGGAGATCCAAGGTGAAGAAAGAAACTGCAAATTTTTTCGTGCAGAATTCGTGCAGCGCACGTGCAGGCTTGATGCAGCCCACATGCAGATTTCGTGCATTGCAGATTCTTCGTGTAGAAGACGTGCATGATAAATCTGAGAGCTGCTAGCGTTTTTTTATTGAAGCAAGAGCATGTTAAATAAGTCACAATCGTGCAGAAGATCAGATAATTCCTCCTCTAAATGACAAAAGTTCCCTTCGTCCGTAAGAAGGCCCAGTTTTGGACCATGCACTACTCCAACATGAGCCCAACAATGCATCATCATTGATTTAGGTCCAACCCAAAACATTTTCATCCAACTTTTTTCCACTCTGCAAACACTGATCTCATTGACTTAAAAGAGACCAATCTTATCTGAACGCCGACACAACTAAACACGTGTCCTTGCTAAAGCTGCCAGCACGACACTACGTGGCAGCTTTACAATTCTTCCCCGCCGCTGACATGCAACAAGTTCTGCTAGTAACAACTCTTATATAAACCCCAAAACAGTAACCAGCTTTCTTCACAACCATCGATCTTTACATCAGAAAAAAATATCGAAACCATTTTCACATTTAGCATTAATTCAACAGCATTCCACGCTACTTTGAAATCATGAGGGGAATGGGACACACCGGAGATCAGAGGGCCGTCGACGAGTACGGCAACCCTATTCGCCAAACCGACGAGTACGGCAACCCAATCCATCACACTACCACCATGGGTGACTACACCGGCATAGGTACTGGGATCCACCACACCACCACTCCCATGGGTGGTACCGGCACCGGGTACGGTGAGGGACTTGGACAGGGAGAGCACCACCATGTTGGTGAAGGTGAAGGGCTGACCGGAAAGCTCCATCGTTCCGGCAGCTCCAGCTCAAGCTCTTCATCAGAGGATGATGGGATGGGAGGGAGGAGGAAGAAGAGGGGTATTAAAGAGAAGATCAAGGAGAAGCTGCCGGGAGGAGGGCACAAGGTGGTTGAGCAGAGGACTTCCACTACGACTCCTGGAGCGTACGGGTACGAGGGGCAGCATGTTCAGGGAGAGGGGCACGAGAAGAAAGGGATGATGGAGAAGATCATAGAGAAGCTTCCTGGCCACCATTAGAATCACATATATATAATGCTTTTTATATACAGTATGATGTAGTATTAATAATAAATCCTCACATAGCTAGCAGCATAAGGGGCTGCTTCTACATGTTGCTAGCTAGCCTGTTAAATCTGTTTAGGGTTTGATTTTGTGGTTTTTTTTTTCTATTTGTGGTTTTTATATAAATGGGTGGGCCCATGTGTATGTTTCTACTTTGTATTGCTCTGTAAGCAGTTCTCTAAGTCTTGTTGACTATTATGTATCTTTATGACTTGGGAGTTATTCCCTCCCAGCACAAATCATTTGAGTAGTTTGCACACTAATTAAGAAAAACTAATTAAGAAAAACTAGTAAATACTCCTTCCGTTTCATTTCAAATTGCAAAAGTTACCAAAAATGGTGTCCCAACTAAAATTGCAAAATCCAAAAATGGCAAGTTTTAATCCACTTGCACACTTACATCCACTAACCCACTAACTATTCTCTACCCCACTTTCTCTCTCCCACTCAACTATCAACACTCACAACACATCCACTTTTTCTCATCCACTCATTTAATCCCGTGCCAACCTAGTATTTGCAATTTGAAATGGGACGGAGGGAGTGTAGAAAATGAAGAGAGAACCTAGTATTTGCAATTTGAAATGGGACGGAGGGAGTGTAGAAAATGAAGAGAGAGTGAGTGGAGTAAATAGTAGTGTTAGTTGGATAAATTGAGCGGTGGAAAATGAAAAGAGAGAATGAGTGAGAATAAATCGTAATGTTGGTTGAATAAATTGAGTGGTGGAAAATGAAGAGAAAGAATGAGTAGAGTTGAAACATTTTCATTTTGGGCAGTCTCATTTTTAATGAGATGTCTCAAAAGGGGAAAGAAATCTCACTTGTGCTTGGACGGAGAGAGTATGTGCTCCCTAACGTATTGTACTAGTATACTACTGTTCTGCCTATGTCTCAAAACTAGAATACGCGCGCACCATCTTTCGGTGCTAGTGGTCTCTCGCCTAACTTTCGCTTTTGGGCATAGTTGCAAATTGATAACTCGAGTCTGTTTCAATTTTGCAATTTTAGTTGAGAGTTTAATTTTGTCAATCAATTACTTAACTTTGTCAAATTGTTGTAATGTGGTGAATAACAAAATTTCGTTTATTTTTTGATGCATTTAAACACTTGTGCTTCGCACATGATCTTTTAAAAGGGCGACGATTTTTGAGGTTGTGCAATGAGGTTGTGTAATGAGGTTGTGCAAAGCATGTGTTTAGTTGAGGGTGTTAACTGCAAGTTTTTTAAATAAAAGAAAGAATCAAAACAATTACCCATCTTCTTCTTCCTCCTCCATCTTCTCTCTCAAGCCCTAAACCCTCTCAGCCTCTCTCTCTCCCCCATGCCCTAATCTTTCTCTGGTCCTGCAAATTAGCCGCCATCACGCTCGCCACCAACACAAAACACAATTGGTGCAATGGCAGTTTCCATGGAATGTTGAATATGAGGAAAACGAAGGAGTGAAGACAGGAGGGAGCTCGAACAACACAGGAGGGGAAGGGAGGGGGAAGGGGATAGCATCTTGAAATCAAAGGAGAGGAGACGGCGGTGCCATGGAGGTTGGTAGTCACCGGCGCCTTGAAGGAGGGGTAGTCGGAAGATGAGATGCTAGAATACTTAGGTTCTTAAGTGTTAGGGTTCTAAGAGTTCAGATAAAAGTTGGGGGAGGGTTTAGTGTGTAATGTTATTTCTAATATTTTTTTTAATTTAGGATAGATAGTTAAAGAGTATACACTTTGACCCCAAAATATTTTATTGACTTATTTTTCCACTAGTTTAGTCCTTACTTATTGATAAGCTTACTCTTTTACAGTGTTTTAAAAAGCGCTAGGTGGGGCCTAGGCGGCGAAGCCGGGCCTAGCGCTTAGGGGCCTCGGCGGGGCCGAGAAATTAGCACATTTTTAATATTTTTTTATAAATATGTAAATATATACTCCCTCCGTCCCACCCGAATTAGGATTTTTGGGTTGGGCACGGGGATTAAGGAAAAAGTGTTAGTGGATTAGGTGTTGTGAGTATGAAAAGTAAAGTAAGAGAGAGAAAGTGGGGTAGAGAATAATGAGTAAAAAGTTGTTGTGAGTGTGAATGTGAGTCCCATTAAATAAAACACTTCCATTTTTGGGTTGTCTTAATTCGAATGGGACACCCAAAATGGAAATTTGTCCTAATTCGAGTGGGACGGAGGGAGTATATATTTATCCAAAAGTTAGTGCCACTTATTTTTTTATGTGTCAAAAATTAATAGTTCACTTTATTTTAAATAAAAAATAAATCATAATTTAGTGTATATTATGATGTTCAAGGGGAAAATTGATACACTAACCCAAATATATTAGCTCAACACATTGTTTTCAGCCCAACTACATATTTATTCAGCCCATTTGAGCCCACGTATGTTTTCCTTATTTATTGGCCCTCTCCTCAAAAATAAAGAAACCCTAACCCTAATAATCCCCCTTTTCTGTTTTCTCATTTCTTCTGTTCTTCACAAAGCCGCGGCTCTCCAATTGGTTTTCAGATTTCACAAAGCCGCCGCCTCTTTTCTGGCTCCATCACTCCATCTCGTGCAACAACCAAGCACATCCGACCCTCCAACCGCCGTCCACATCTCTGCATTCTCTTTCTCTCTCTCCGATCGGGGTTTCGGCGACCAGCGACAGCGCCCATCCCGCCTAGCCTGTGACACCGCCTGGACCGTCGAGCCCGCCTAGTCGCCGCCGAGACCGCCTAGTCGCCGCCGAGCCCGCCGAATCTCTGCCTAGCCCGCCTGACGCCTAAGATGACCGACTTGGAGGAAATCGCGGCAGTGGAGTGCCGCCTAGCGCCTAGGCGGTCGCCTAGGCCGATTTTTAGAACACTGCTCTTTTAAAAGGTAATGTGCAAGACACATGTATTTAGGTGAGTCGTAATAATAACGAAAAGTTAATTTATTCACCACATTTCAACAAGAGAATAATACTAGAGGCACAAAAAAGTCACAAAAACTTGCTCACAAAATCCTAGGTGTAATGATGTTATTGGTGTTTTAAATTAGAATGTGGCGGGTCCATTATCGATGCAACCAATAAAATATCGCCACCTCATTTTGTGAGTTTTTGTGAGCAAGATTTTGTGACCTTATTTTGTGCCCCTAGCATTGCTTTTCAATAGGGTTGTTAAAACGGGCGGGTTACATGCGGGTAGACCCGAGCTCGACCCGAATTAAGCATACCCGGCTCGCTGGACAAGCAGTTGGCGGGTCGGTCTCGACGCAGGTGTTGGGTTCGCTGCAGCAGGCGAGTCGGTTCGCACATGTGCGTGATGCTCGTCGAGATGAGTTCGCGGGTTACCCGAATACGCCTCGGCCCGATTTGGCCCGCTTCAACCCGTATAATTCCTTAGTTAAATGTTTGCCGGTTTCGCCCGTTCACGTGATCCCTATTTTGACCCACCCACTTCCCCCACGATACGATTATACGACATCACGTCTGTGCAAATTAACCTACCTTAAACCTTCTCCTCGTCAGCGCAACAACCATTCGTCCGCCGCAGCAAGCCAGCAGCAACCTTTGGATTTGAACTTTGTAGTCGTCTCTTTCTGAGTATGGACTGCATTTTTATTTCATATGAAATTATATTGCCAATTGTTTCATTTTTCTATTTGTGGGTTGTAATGGGTTTGCTACAGTAGTTCAATTTCTAATAGAGGTTCTTAATACTTTGAGAACAAAGATTTGCATATATTTTCTTGATTCTGATTAGGGTACTAATTTTGGTTTTTGTGGAATTTGAATTGTTACTTAGTTTCATGAATGTTGATTGTTGAGTACTAGAGATTTGAAAGCAATTCTCTGCTTAGTGTATTTTTTTTTTTTTTTCGTTTTTATTCTCTGTTTAGTGTAATCAATATTGGGGAATTATTTGTATTTTTTCTCGTTACAGTTTGATGGGGGGTTACCTCGATTCCTAATAATCATTTTTGTGACATTTATCTTGTTTAAGAAAGATTGTACTCCCTCTCAAAAAAATTATACTACCTCTGTCCCTAAATGAGTGTCCAAATTTCATTTTAAGGGACACTGAAAATCTCAACTTTTTGAAAAATTTGGTAACAACGATTCATATATAATCTTGCAATCTCCTTTCCAAACCTTTAGTTTTGCACGTATAAAGAAACCGGTGAAAAAATTTTCGAAAAAAAAATGTTTAGGGAGAAAGTTATGTTAAAAAAAGACACTCATTTAGGGACAAAGATTTCTTGAAATGGACACTCATTTAGGGACAGAGGGAGTACATTTTTTTCAAGGAGTTTTTCCCCTAGGGCCCCTGAGGCGAGATTTTTATTACACATAAACCCTAGCCCAGACCAAATGCCAGATAAAACCTTCACCCGAGATCAAATTCCACCCACACCCCTAGCTTCATTTATCTTCCTTTTTGACTGGTCAAACATAACACTTACATAACCAAACTACCCCTAACCCCAACAAAACCCTCCTCTCTCCTCCCTCCTCTCACGCTCGCCCAGACTCTCTCACGCATGCACACTCTCTCTCTCTCTCTCTCTCTCTCTCTCTTACATGTCTCTCCTGCCGACCGTATCTCCATCCTCCGACCGGCGAGCTCTCCTCCGGCTAACAAATCTCCAACATCGGCGACGATCAAGCATTCTGACCAGATCTAGAGTAGTTTCTACTTCAGCGATGATGCGTCGGCTAAAAAAAAAATCATTATTTTCGAACTCCGACAACGCCGATTTGCACCTCTCTTCACCATTTTTGCCGACTACTTCAGATCTGTACCGGATCTGTTCAGATCCGTCGCCGTTGTTCGTCTTTTCCGGCAACGAATGATATCGATCTCAGGTTTGGTGCTTTTCTCCTGCGAACCTCAGATCTACATACCTTGACTCATCTCTGTCCTTCGTCTTTTCTGTAGACAAATCAATGACTATGAGTTGGCTTTGAGAGGTTTTTAATTGCTTTCAATACATTAGATCAGCAATAACTTGGTTCCTGGTTCAATTTTTTGCCAAGCTCGCCAACTGTTTGACTAAATGACTTGGTTATTTTATTTAGTGGACATTATTTTTGAGTTTGTAAAATATTACTACAAATTATATTACTACAAATTGGGACGTGAACTGGTTTGGAAATTTTGTGAGTTTGTAAAATATTACTATAAATCGCTTCATTTTTTTGAATTATGAAATTTTATTCAATTTATGAATTTGTGTTTCAATGAAGATGATGACATTTGACCCAACCAATCCCCAGATTCTTGGTTCTTGAACATTTTTATTTTATCAACTAATATAGTATGTGGATAAGAGTAAAAATACATAACTCTTTTACTTTAATTATAAGAAGTGGATATGTTTTATGTGTCAGTTATAAGACTTGACTGGTGGGAGGGCCAGTATGGAAGATCTTATGAACACATGTTCAAATGAAACATGTTTCAATGAGACTGAATAAAAGTCTTATAATACATATTATTATTCATAAGAGCAAAGTCTTATGAACATGTTCAATAAGACTGAATAAAAGACTTGACTGGTGGGAGGGCCACTTATTATAAGACTCTACACTAAAGTCTTATTTTAAACTGTTCATAAGATTAAAGTCTTATTGAATCTGTTTATAAGACTTTGCTCTTATGACTAATAATATGTATTATAAGAGCTATTTTCAGTCTCATTAAAACATGTTCATTTGAAACTTGTGTTCATAAGACTAAAAGTATTATTGAAACTGCTCATAAGACTTTTCAATCTCATTAAAACATGTTCATTTGTATTAAAATGGGTTTAATAAGACTTTAGTCTTATGATCAGGTTCAGACTATGTTCATGAGACTTTTCAGTTTTGTTCGAGCAAAAAGTCTTATTAATGTTTATAAGACTTTTTGACTCTTATAAGAGTCAGTTATAAGAGTTTGACTGCTGTTAGACTAAGTTTGACCAAAGAAATTTGTTTTGTTTTTGTAAAAAATGGAAAAAGTGTTTTTTTTTTTTTACTCTTATGTGTTAGTTATAAGAGTTTGACTGTCGTTTGACCAATTTTGACCAAATTTGATTAAAAAATTTATTATTTTTTTTTAAAAATGAAAAAAATTAAAATTTGTAACTCTTATATGATAATTATGTCTTAGTTATAAGAGTTTGACTGCTGTTTGACCAAGTTTGACAAAACATTTATTATTAGTTTTGTAAAAAATGGAAAAAGTGAAATTTTTGACTCTTATGTGTTTGTTATAAGAGTTTGACTACTCTTTGACCAAGTTTGACCATGTTTGACCAAATATTATTAATATTTTTTTCTAAAAAAATGAAAAAAAAAACAATTTTTTTTTACTCTTATATGTTAATTATGTGTCAGTTATAAGAGTTTGACTGCTGTTTGACCGAATTTGACCAAATTTGACCCAAAAAAATATATAGTTTTTTTGTAAAAAAATGAAAAAAGTATTTTTTGTAACTCTTATATGATAATTATGTGTAAGTAATAAGAGTTTGACTGCAGTTTGACAACTTTGACCAAAAAAATTGTTATTTTTTTTGGTAAAAATGGAAAAAGTGATTTTTTTTACTCTTATGTGTTAGTTATAAGAGTTTGACTATCGTTTGACCAAGTTTGACCAAATATTATTAATATTTTTTTTCTAAAAAAATAAAAAAAAGTATTCTTTTTTTTACTCTTATATGTTAATTATGTGTTAGTTATAAGAGTTTGACTTCGGTTTGACCGAGTTTGACCAAAACAATAAATTTTTTTTCCTAAAAAAAATGAAAAAATTAATTTTTTGACTCTTATATATAATTATGTGTAAGTTATAAGAGCTGACTAGGATTTGACCAAAAAAGTAAGGATGTGATGAGATATGAGGGCATTTTTGTCTTCTTGCATCTTTTTGCTGGTGAGGGGTGGGAGGAGATATGAGGGCATTTTAGTCTTATTGCATCTTTTTGCTAGTGAGGGGTGTATGAGGAATTTTTCATCTGAATTTTCCTTATTTGGGTTTGAATCTGAGTTTAGGGGCCCTAGAGTCCAAACCCCTTTTTTCATTTAAGGGCCAAAAAAATTATGCATTTTTTTCATTTAAGGGCCATAAAAAATGATTTTAATAGAAAAAATGCATAACATTATTATTGTCATATGTTTATTATGTGTTTTTGTTAATTTCAGATTGATTATGTCGCTGAATCCAAATCGGTCATTTCAATCGTCTTCAAACCCATGCATAACATTATTCTTGATTTTAACTATATTACTCCCTCCGTCCTAAAATATATGTAGTTTAAGAGGTTGAAATTTGTCCCAAAATGTTTGTAGTTTTGCTTTTATCTAAACATTTTTGACATTGTTTGTCAAAAATACCCTTATTTATGATGGTAGTTGTACTCACTCCGTCCCAGAGTAAGAGTCATACCCCCAAATCTCACTCTTATTAAGAAAAGTGCTTAAAGATGAATAAACAATTGCAAGTGGGTAGAAATCAGGAGAGAGAGAATGTAAAATTACATTCTACTCCTATAGGCCAAGACACACAAGGAGAGATTTTTCTGTAAATATATCAACTTTATAATGGCATATGTATAAAAGACACTATTCAAATTTTGCCATTTTAGGAATAGGACTCTTACTCTGGGACAGACTAAAAAGGAAAATAGGACTCTTACTCTGGGGCGCAGTGAGTAATTGTAAAAGCAATTAATTGTCTTGGTATTTGAAATATTTAAAGGGTAGTTTAGTTCATTAGACATGTATTGATTATTTTTCTTAATTTGTGTGAAAATTTTAAAACTACAAGTATTTTGGGTTATTATAGTTTGGTTAAAAGAAAAAAGAAACTCTTTAGTTTATACTCCTTCCGTCCCAGAGTACGAATTCTATTTTCCTTTTTAGTCCGTCCCAGAGTAAGAGTCCTATTCCTAAAATGGTAAAATTTGAATAGTGTCTTTTATACATATGCCAAGTTGATATATTTACAGAAAAACCTTTCCTTGTGTGTCTTGGCCTATACGAGTAGAATGTAATTTTACACTATCTCTCTCCTAATTTCTACCCACTTGCAATTGTATATTCATCTTTAAACAATTTTCTTAATAAGCGTGAGATTTGGGGGTAGGACTCTTACTATGGGACGGAGTGAGTAAAATCTTTGGTGGTACCCTACTTAATATATGTATACTTTATAATATTAATAGTTTTGCTACATGGTCCACATCTCTCATTAAATGTTAAATGTTACTATTGTCGTTTTTTCATTAAACATAGTGATTTGCTGCTGTAGTAATTAGGTTGGTCGAGCAATACGGGCCATCGTCGGGACTCGCCGATCAGTACCGAACCGAGTTCGGCTTCTATATTTAAACACCGGCTCGACTCGTCTACTACCCAGCTCGCGGTTTCTAAATTAATGCTCGACTCGAATTCGGTTATACTCGACTCGAACTCGGCTCGTTTACAGCTCTACTCTTCAACAAATTGACAAACTTAGGTGGCTAATTGGCACAATTAAACTCTTAAGTTGAGGATTGCAAAAGTAAGACAAACTCAGGTTATCAATTTGTAATTAGCCCTAAATATATCAATATTCTCCCTCTATTCTCTGGAACAAATGCGTTGTACGATTTGTACGTTAACAAAAGAACATGAATGACCAATAAATTGAAATTGATTTAATTATTTTAATAAAATTATTGTTTTTGTCTCAGAATAAATAAATAGCGTCTTTGTTGTATGATATGTTTCTGTCTTTGTTGTATATGATATGATACTAGGAAGGAACTTTAATTTGAGACATTTTTGTATGTTTGCAAATAAATTTATATTTATTTAATTATTTTAATAAAATTATTGAATTTGTTATTGATAAATCATTATAAATATTATTATCAATATTTTTTTATTAAAAAATAATGGGAAAATACATTTTACCCCCCCCCTCGAAGTATCTACTAATTCCCACTTTACACCCCATTTGAAAAGTCAGTCTATTTGGTACCTAAGTTTTCAATTTTTCCCACTTTACACCTTCCGTCAAATGGCTGTTACAAAGCCAACGTTAAATTGCACGTGGCTCGTCACATAAGAGGTATTTTCATCCTTTTGGTGTGGGTTACTTTTTCTTTGAAACATTTCAACGTGAAACAGTGGCATTTGGTTGGGAGATAGGAAAAAAAAAAAAACAAGGAAAAACAAATAACGTATTTTGTACGTATTCTTTATGAAATCCCATATACCACACCCCATTCCCGTCTCCGGGCCAACACCAACAACTCCGACCGACCTCCTCTATTCTTCATTGTCATCACAGTATATTATGATTTCAATTTTCGATTTTTTATTTGGATTACGATTTTTTATTTAAGTTTCGATTTTGAAACCCAAATCTGGGTTTGTTCCATTTTTACTTTGATTTTGAATTCGATCTCTGATTTTGATTTCAATTCCGATTTTGATTTGGGTTTGATTTAGGTATCGATCGTCGATTTTTATTTAGGTTTCGATTTAGAAACACAAATTTGTGTTTGTTCTTTTTTTTTTTTGAATTTAATTTTCGATTTAGGTATTGATCTCTAATTTTGATATGGGTTTGTTCCTATCAGGGTTGTTCATGCTTTAGAAACCCATATCATAGTTAACGGGAACTCCCAACCCCGCCTCGTCCCACGTCCCAGGAACACTCGTCCCGGGTTCATTAGGGACCTCGACCCAAAGTACTCAAACAATCGTACCGGAAAATAAACGATCAGCAACTTAGAATCTTGTCTGTATTTAAAATCTTTTATGGTTATCCACATTTACATTATAGTCTTTTATCTCCCTAACAATATATATATATACGTAAGTGTGTGTGTGTATATGTTAATATTTTCAACTTAGTGATATGTTTTCAATAAAGAGCGTACCACGTTCCCAATTGATCCTACCCCCAGCGTACCCAAAATTTACTAAGTTACGTTCCTCGTTCCCGTACCCATCCCGCGTCCCGAAACGTCCCACGTTCCTGGTAACTATGACCCAGATCTCTAGTTGGTTTTGATTTTGAAGATCGGCACTGGTGGGTGGTGGTGGCGACACTGCGGTGGTGTTGATGGTGGGCATGGTGGTGCTAGTGGTAGTTCTAGTTTGAAGAAGACAATACGTAAAAGACATTTAAGCCCTCATTTTTTTCATGTCAAAAACACTTAAATACCCATCATGTGACATGCATATGACATTGGCTGTTAGTTTTCTTAACAGCCATTTGATGGAAGGTGCAAAGTGGGAATCGGTGGATACTTTGGGGGTAAAATGTATTTTATCCCTTAAATCAATTTAAATCCATTGCTCAAAATTCTTTCGCAACTAACATAATAAAAAAAAAAAAAGGAGTGGTATATATTTTTATTAGACTGGGGAAGTATTTCCTAAAAATAAGAAAATTAAACAATTGTCCAGGCGGCAACAAATTGGTGCAGTTTCAGTTCCACTTGTTTTAGACTAAGAAGTAAAAAACTCAAAATTCTTGTTCAATTGAAACTGCCTCCAAACATGGTTGAATGCTATTTACTGTATACCCTAAAGCAAGCCCTGAAAGAAAATTAACTTGATGCAACTCATGACACTCCTATCTATAATGTTCTCATTAATCTATTAAAATGTAAATCATCTTCTATAATGTTGTGAAAATGAAAATTATGTTATCAGAAAGAAGATGACTTAGGTTAAATGTGAAATGTATTATAAAAAAAATTAAACTTCTAGATTGACATGTACATGTCTTGGAACTGTCACGAAATACAATACCCATTGTTTCTCGTGTTACTCTATAGATAGCTTCAAATAAACGACGCTCCATATCAATATCACATGAATATGCCTTTTGTAGAAAGTTTAGTTTCGTAGGAAACTATTACTTTAAAATGAATGATTAAATAATTTTTAAATTTGTTATTGACGGTGAGTATAATTTAAAAACAATATTTGGGGATTTGCAGCAACAGTATACAGTAACGGTGAAAGTAGTTCAGTAGTTCAGTTGTGGACGCTGAAAACTGCCACCTCACTCTCCACTCTCCAGTATAAAAATCAAACAGACCTCTTGACTGATCATTTTGGCCAATCTTATCTGAAAGCCGACATAACTTTACATATGTCCCTTTCAAAATGCCACCTTCCCCTCCAAAATTTCAAACGTGTCAGTAGCAATAAATATACAACATCCAAAATAAAAATAATAAGTAGTGATAAGTATGAGACGGAAAGAGTACAACCGTTACCGTTGTGAGAAGTCAATTGCACCAACAAACGATCAGAATCTGATTATATTTACAACTGAAATAATTTTGTTTAGAGTAAAGTTTAAATGATCAAAACTAATACTCCGTTCTTCCCATTTGAAGCTTCACTTTTTACTTAAATGGGTGTTCCGTTGAAAGCTTCACCTTTTCTTAAAATGGTAAAAAATATAAGCCCCACATGTCATACCCACTCACTTCTTCCTCACATACTCCTTCCGTCCCACTCGAAATAGGATTTTTGGGTTAGACACGCGGATTAAGGAAAAAGTGTTAGTGGAGTAGGTGTTGTGAGTATGAAAAGTAATGTAGGAGAGAGAAAGTGTGGTAGAGAATAATAAGTGGAAAGTTGTTGTGAGTGTAAATATGGGTCCCATTAAATAAAAAACTTCCACTTTTGTGTTGTCCTAATTCGAATGAGACACCCAAAATGAAAATTTGTCCTAATTCGAGTGGGACGGAGGTAGTACTTAAAGTATGGGGCCCACTTGTCATACCCACTAACTTTCCTCTCTCACATATTTAAATTGTAAGCCCCATTTGTCATACCCATTAACTTCTTCTCTCTCACAACCTTTCTTACACTCATCACTTTCCTTAATTTGTGTGTCATCACCAAAATTGTGAAGCTTCAAATGGGAAGAAAAGAGTATAGACGGTTAATGATAAATTGACATTACAGATAATGTGACAAATTAGGGCGGTTAGAGAAAGATCTGCTTGCAGCAGTCCGAATTCCGTAGCTTAAATCATCTAGTACGTGTGTGGTCATTTCTCATGCCATGCACCCACAACACTTTCACGTACACATCACTTCTTCTCCTATTTAAAGCCTCAAAACAAGCTCTACATCTCACTCATCTTCACATTATCAATATCATACAAAGAGTTTTTTAGAAAACAATACTTGAGATTTATCACTCTGTTTTAGCTTGGAAAGATGGAGAGTATTGGAAACACCAGAGATCAGGGCCACAGAACAACCGACGAGTACCAGTACGGCAACCAAACTCATCAAGGTGCAGGCAACATGGAAGGTGACTATAGCAGCAATGGCACAGGCACGGGTGTCACCACTGGCTATGGCAAAACCGGCCGTGGCACCACTCCATTGGGAGGTGATGGCTATGGTTATGACAGCCAGCAGCAGCACCATCGTGGTGGTGGTGTCACTACAGGCTATGGCACGACTGGTGGTGGCAGCTATGGTCAAGAGGGCCAGCAGCAGCACCATGGTGGTGGTGGTGATGTCACCACGGGCTATGGCACCACTCCCCTGGGTGGTGGCAGCTATGGTCATGAGGGCCAGCAGCACCATGGTAGTGGTGGTGGTGGTGATGTCACCACTGGCTATGGCAACACTCCCGTGGGTGGTGGCGGATATGGTCATGAGAGGCAGCAAAAGCATCATGGTGATGGTGGCGCCACTGGCACGCTCCATCGCTCCGGCAGCTCCAGCTCTGTAAGTTAATTTGCCTATATGGAAGTTCATTTATGGTATAAGCATTCTATATTATGTGATTAACTAAGGAAAGTTATTTATCAATTGGAATTTTAAAAAATGTTAATTTCGTACTACGAGTATTAACTTAGTCGATGGGGTTTAAACTGATAATTAATTGTGGAGTTGTTTATATGGTGCAGTCGGAGGATGATGGGATGGGTGGAAGGAGGAAGAAGGGAATTAAAGACAAGATAAAAGAGAAGCTCCCCGGAGGAAACAAGGACGAGCAGACAGCCCCTGGCATGGGGGCATATGGTTACGAGGGAGATCAGGGACATGAGAAGAAAGGGATGATGGACAAGATCAAGGACGTTCTTCCAGGCAGCCACCGTGATTAGTGTGTGGGTGAGTTAATTTCAGTTTTGTTTGTGTGTTTTGTTAAGTTTGTAAAAGCAGTTGGTTTTGCTGTTTTTAGGCAAAACTGCTGCATATACCATGTATGTTTGTGATGCTCTTTGAGTATTTATATTTGAACTAGTGTCTTTGATAATGGGTTCTTGCGTTTGTTTTCTTCTTCTTCTTTGTTAATGAGTACTCAATTTTAAACCCAAATCAAAGAAAGTCAATGTGGTTGATGCACAATTAATAATAGTAGCTATCAATAATAACTTATATATTTTCATGGATAACAAGATTATCATAGTTAAGTCAAAATAAATTAACCACCAACGTGAGACTATAAGCCCGATATGGAAGGAGTAAATTCTTACCTCTACATCACAACTTGAGCGTCTCAATTGAAATCCTAGTTATATAGGTACCGGATAAACAGCAATGATGTCAGTTAAACAGCAACAAGAGCTACAACGCTTAGGCTTCAACAAACGATGACAGAATTTTATAACTGAACTGAAGAATGTGATTCTACGCATGTTATTTACTCCCCCACGCTCAAAATGATCTTTACATTTGACTATTCAAACTTTTTAAGGATATGAGCACTTGATTCACTAGCCATGTTGTGTTTATGCATATTTAAACCTAAATTGTAGAAATTAGAAGAGTTTTTTGGATAATGAAAAATGACAAATGAAAAGATTTTGGAACAGAGGGAGTATGAATTATAGGATATGCAGTAGTATATAAATTGAATATAAAAGAAAACTGTGAAACATACTCCCTCCGTCCAGCTTTATATTCCACACTTTCCTTATTGGGCGTCCAACTCTATATCGCATACTTCCAAACTTACTCAAAATGGAAAGTTTATATTATTAAAATATTAACACTACCCCACTCAAAAACCCACTAACCTCCTAATTAAAACTCCTAATTAAATGAAAAATATTAATAACCCACTTAATTCCCCACCCACCCCACTTAAAATATTTGGAGGGAAAGATTAAGGGATTTAACTTAAAACCCAAACTCTAATCTCTAACCACTTTGTGTACTTTCCATTTTAAAAATAGTTTTACATAATATTTGTATCTACAGTAACCGTGTAATATAGAGCTGGACGGAGGGAGTAGTAATTTATCAAACAAGAACAAAAGGGAGAAAGTAAGTTCACTAGTTCAAAATCGAACATATAAAAAACAGAGAAGCTAAATTGGGACTTTTTCCACGGCACTAGCGCACAGTTTTAAGGTGCCAAAGGCTAATTCAAATAGATTTCAAGGGATCACTCCTGGAACCTCTTTAACCAGACATAAAAGCACAATGGAGGAGGTGAATTAAATATTTCATCTGTCTTAAAATGGTCTTCACATTTTTTTTTTTTTATCAGTGATATGAATTTGAGCAATAATTTCAGAGTGTGTTTTAAAGGAAATTAGTTCCTTTAAGTTATAAAAAATCATGTTTTTAACCTTTAAACCCCAAACTTAAAACCATAGTTACCAGGAACGCTACTTCCCCCTTCGTCCCAAGTCCCGGGTCGCTTGTCCCGGTTCGCCAGGGAACGCGACCCAATTCCCCCAAATCCCTGTTCCGAAAATTAAAGCAAAAAGGGTAAAATCTGACTTTTTTGTCCCCATCGGTTGATCGATATTGTCTAGGTCTTTTTTTGGGCCTTCGATTGCGTCGACTTTGCGTTGAAATCCATTCAACAGTCGGCGGAATTGAAGTGGTTTGTTAGCGATATAGATAATATTGTCGTAATTGAAGTTGTTGGATGAGATTAGGAGAAGAACCAGAATTGATGAGGATGGAAGAAGTGAGGTGAATCTGGAAGGAAGAAGGATTTCGGTGGATTGTGGAGAATGAAAGCCGAGATACAAAAGTAGATTTGGGTGGGATCGTGCTTACGACTTTATTCTTAGTTTGGCTATGTTCACTCCAGATTTTAAAAAACTAAATACACCTATTAATTGTACAACACTCTTATTCTAATTTGTACAACATTTTCATAGCACAAGCTGGGTGTTTATAGGCTTCGAGTGTAAGTACCAATTAATCCTACGCCTACGTACCAAAAATTTAAATTTCACGTTCCCCGTCCTTGTCCTCATTCCCATCCCGCGTCCCGAAACGTCCCACGTTCCTGGTAACTATGCTTAAAACCCTAAACCTAAAACCTTAAACCCTATAAAAACAAGACTTTTAATAACATATGGAGAAACTAGTTTCCCTCTCATAATTTTAGGTTGACTCAATTGTACTAATGGAAATCTAAAACTTGTTATTGACACATCATCAACAATACTGTCAATTACAAGTTTTACATTTTCATTAGTACAATTGAGTCAACTTAAAATTATTGCATAAAGATCCTTCGTAGTAACATTATTGCTGAAAGATCCTTCGTAGTAACAGAGAAAAAAAAAAATGTGTCATTTTTGGACGGAGGGAGTATAGTATAGTTAAGAGAATGAATTTACTTGTTTGGTAGTTAAGGAAGCTAACTTTACAACTAACAGAACAAGGTACTAATTAAGTAAACTGGTTAGGATGCGCATCGTTGCTGCATCCAACTGCGATCAACTAACAGTAACAGAGCCCGTGAAGCTGTGATAAGCTGAAATGACTATTTTGCCCTCCAGTCCTATTATTCCCAATGCACACATCACATACTAGTGGATAAGTAATCCCATCCAAAGAGCCGACATCGCTTTCCAGATGCCCCTCCTCAAATTGCCACCTTTTCCTCCAAAACTAAGACGAGTCAGCTCCTTGCTTGGTAAGCTGTACGGATGGTTTAGCCCCGAGGAGTCACCAGCCGTACGGATGGTTTAGGACCTCCAGAGATCACTATAAATTAAAGCTCTTGCTAATCATTTATGGGGGGATAGTTGAGGATAGGAAAACTCTGTCCAAATTACAGCAGAAACATAAATACCATAAAACTTGAGTGAAAAGAGAGGAAGATAGCCAAAACCAAGATAGGTGAGGCTTCTTTCTCCCCATCTTCTCTCCATCTCATACCTCTTTTATTATCTTGTTTATATTGTTGCTTGTTTACATTGTTGTCTCTTTTACATTCCAAAAGCCTTTACATTTATGTAACCTTATGAATTGGAACCAAGTCATGAGGTGATTCCATGATGCCCTCATGCTTTATGTGTGATTAAGGGTTGAAATCAAAGGATGATCATGACTTGTTATGTTTATGTCATTTGCATTATTGCCTTTACTTTCATGTCTTTACTTTTGGCTTGGTGATCCATTGCACATATGGAGAGAGCCTTGTACATTTATCTTGTATTTGTTTATCTTTGGCCATGATGATCATGTTTGGATGATAAAGTTTCAATCTTTATCATCCAAACTTTGATTTAGCCTTAAAAATGTCACTTTTGGATAGTAAAGACTCAATCTTTATCCATCAAAAGGTTGATTTTGTTGTCCCAAAGGTTTAATCTTGGATGAATCATCCATTTGGATGTTAAAGTTTCAATCTTTACCCATTCAAATGGTTGTTTTGGCTCAAAAGCCATGTTCATCAACATTCTTCAAATTTCTCTAATGATTGCCTTGATCATCTCCAAAACCCTTGTTTTTGGCATCCAAATTGACGATCAGGAGCATAGGAATGTTGTTATCCATGTTTATGTATCATACAATAAACTGAAAATGTCACATTTATGTCCAGTTTCAGCAGACTGCTCTGTTGCTGCCTGAAACTGGATTGTTTCTGATAAATCTGTAAAACCCCAGGACGACCCTAACCATCCGTACGGATGGTTTGTCCAGGGGATGTTTCTTCTGTTTAAACCTGGTTTTGTCAAGATCTTTACAAGTAAACCCTTTTCTGTTAATTTTCCAACAGTTTCTGTTAAAAAGACAGTTTCTCCCATTTTTAAAATACACACACACACTTGCACATTTTGGTCAACAAACATAGGGAGACCCGGATTTCCGGGGTGGATTGTGTGAACTATGTTCTTCCCAAGACGTAACCTGACCTCCGACCTAAAAAAGAAAAGTCTCACTTTTAGTGGGACGACCTAAAAAGGAACGAAGTCTCACTTGTGATGGGACGGATAGAGTATAACGTAGGGGAAATGCTAGGGGCACAAAAGGATTTCACAAAATGAAGGATACAAAATGAGGTGGCGATATTTTATTGGGTGTATTAATAGTGGACCTGGCACACTCTAATTAAAAACACCAACAAAATCATGACACATCATTTTGTAAGCCAAATTTTGTGGCACTTTTTTGTGATTTTATATTTACCCATAACGTAGTGTACTAGTATGCCTTTTTTTTCCCGATAGATAGTGTACTAGTATACTCCCTCCGTCCCACCTCACTTGAAACCTAAGAGGTGGATACAATAACTAAGAAAAAAGAATAAAATAAGGAAAATGTGTGATAGAAAATGAAGTTAAATCTGAGGAGAACGAATGAGGACGGAGGGAGCTCGAACAACTCCAGGAAAAGAGGGGAAGGGGATAATATCCTGAAACTAAAGGAGAGGAGATGGCGGCGCCATGAAGAAGAGGTGGGGAAATCGGGAAAGCTAGAATACTTAGGGTTCTAAGAGTTCGGTTCTAGGGTTGGGGAGGGATAATGTGTAGTGTTTTTTTTATTTTATTTTTATTTTTTTCATTTTAGAGTAGATAGTTAAAGATTATACACTTAGACCCCAAGGTCAGTCAAAATAATAACGAAAAGTTAGTTCATTCGTCACAATACAACAAATGGACAAACTCAGGTGGGTGATTGACACAATTGAATATTTGGGTTGAGGATTGCAAAAGTGAGACAAACTCAAGTTACCAATTTGCAATTAGTCCTATATACTCTCTCTGTCCCACTCGAATTAGGATTCTTAGTCAATCTAATTTTATTACTTTGACTAATAATTTGAATAAAAATAATAATGCTAACAAAAATTCAAAATTTGTTGTTGTATCACGGTTACTATTAAATTCAATAACTATTTTCAGATTTTCATTAAAATAATATTTTTTCTTCAAATTATTGATCAAAGTATAATTAGATTGACCAAGAATCCTAATTCGAGTGGGACGGAGGGAGTATTATATCAATATCCTCCTTTGTTCTCTAGAACAAATGCGTTGTACGATTAGTACGTTAACGAAAAAATTTGAATGCACAATAAATTCAAATAAATTTAATTATTTTAATAAAATTATTGTCTCTGTCTCGGGAATAAATACCGTATTTGTTGTATGATATGATTCTTTCTTTGTTGTATGATATGATATTACTAAGGAACTTTAATTTGAGACCTTTTTTTTTGTTAATGCAAATGAAATTTTAAATTTATTTAATTATTTTAATAATTATTAAATTTGTTATTGATGCACCATTATAAATATTATTAACAATAATTTTTATAATTTATTAAAATAATTAAATCAATTTAAATTTATTTCTCAAAAAAAATCGCAACTAACATAAAAAAAAAGTGGGTGGTATATATATTTTTTAGACTGTGGGAGTATTTCCTAAAAAAAATCACAAAATCTTGTAAAAAACGTGTTTTACACTAACTATGTGTAAAACGTGTTTTTCAAATAACGGCTTAAGAGGGATTAAAAGACGCGGTGGTAATTTTGTAAATAAGTTGAACTCATGAAAATCTCAGCAGGCACATTTTAAAACAAGAGGAGGCATTTTTCAATACTTCACAGCAGGCATATTAAAACTCTAGAGGAGACACTTTTTTAGAGCAGACATGTTTTAACTCTAGAGGAGACACTTTTTTTGAACTTTTAACAGTGCCTTTTTTGAGAAAAAATAAGTGCCTGCTCTAGTTAAAAAATGTGCCTCCTGCAGTTTCAAAACATGCCTCCTCCAGTTTCAAAACATGCCTCCTGAGATTTTTTTGAACTTTTAACATTGTCTTTTTTAAAGAAAACAAATGCCTGCTCTAGTTTAAAAATGTGCCTCCTGTAGTATGAAAATATGCCTCCTCCATTTTTAAAACATGCTTGCTTTAAAATTTAGAAGTGCCTCTTTGAAAAAAATGCCTGTTATAGTTTTACAAAGTGTCTGATGTGGAGTTTCAAAAATATGCCTCCTTCAGTTTCATAATATGCCTCCTGCAGTTTTAAAATATGCCTCCTGAGATTTTATAAGTTTCAAATATTTACACTTATGCCACCGCGTCTCTTAAACCCTACATGGCGTTATTAATAAAATACGTTTTACACTAAGCCTAGTGTAATACTTACTAAAAAAAAAAATAGTCCCAAAAGCAAATTAAACAATTGTCCAGGCGGCAACAAATTGGGGCAGTTTCAGTTCCACTTGTTTTAGACTAAGAAGTAAAAACTAAAATTCTTGTTCAATAGAAACTGCCTCCAAACATACTTAAATGCTATTTACTGTATACCCTAAAGCAAGCCCTGAAAGAAAATTAACTTGATGCAACTCATGTTTCTACCACGCTCCTATCTATAATGTTCACATTAATCAATTAAAATGCAAATTATCTTCTATAATGTTGTGAAAATGTAAATTATGTTATCAGAAGATGACTTAGGTTAAATGTGAAATGTATTATAAAAATTAAACTTTTATACAAACTAAACTGACTGTACATGTTTTAGATCTATCCCGAGATAGCCATCATTTCTCGTGTTATTCTATACATGTCATCTATAGATAGCTTCAAATAAATGTGTTTCTCCGTATAGACAGGGGCGGACCCACGTTTGCCGTAGGGTGTGGCGGTGAATCCCCTTATTTTCACGTCACAAGTAAAAAAAATAGTTTTATTCATAAGTGCACTCCCATCCCAAGCTATGCCCACCCCCCTTTTGTAAACCAAAAGTACAGAACACAGGAAAAGAATACGCGAACTAGGAAGAAAAAAGCGATAGCGCGAGACAGATAGAAGAAAAGAAAAAGAACTGACGACGGAAAAGAGATCCGCACTCCGTCCTTCTCCTTCCGCGTTCCGCCTCCACCACCCACTGTCCACCTCCACGCTCCACTCCAGCTTTCTTGTAAGTTTCAATTTTTAGGATTTCACTTTAGGGTTTTATTGTTGACTGATTTAGATTTTTAATTTAGGGTTTTTGATATGATTTAGCGTCACATATGAAGATGTAAGTACACGTTTTTATAGTATGAAAACGTGTAAGGGACAAATTTAGTATGTTTTTCTTTCTTGTAATCGATGTAGGTAATTATGTAGAAAACAATTACTTTTTGAAGCTACTGTGTTATGTAATTTGTGAATCACCTTGATTTTAGGCAGGGCCGTTCTTAGCCTTTTGTAGGCCCGAGACGAAATCAGATGAAGAGACCCCTAGTAATCAACAATTTTTTACGACGCTACATTTCTATTTTTTACCATCATATATATATATATATATATATATATATATATATATATATATATATATATAGGTAGGTGCTCAAATGAGAACCTAAATATCGTGATAACCAATCATAACCATTAGATTAGAAAAAAAAATACAAAAATCAAGGGTCCATATGTTAGATACAATTGTTACACTTAGATACATTACAAAAAAATCAATTACACTTGGATACAATAGGTTAATAAGTATTGTATCTGAGTGTTGCACTTGAATACACTATGTTAAAAACTAATGTATTTAATTGTTTTCCGAAAATTAACTAATGTATCCAAGTGTATCTAATGTATCTAACATCTGGACCCTTGATTTTTTTTTCTAATCTAATGGTTATGATTGGTTCTCACGGTTCTCATATAAAATGGTTCTCACATGAGCGCGACCCTATATATATATATATATATATGTATATATATATATATATATAGAGGGTATTGTTAGGATACCCACCGTAGGAGTATCTTAACAAGGAGCCCATTATTTTAAGACAAAACTACCCAACATTTTGTTCATGGAAAAAATAAATAGGAAGGGCAAGAATCTAATTTAGGAAACAAAAAAATCCCCACTTTCAATCTCCTTCAATTCTCTTTCCATTGTCGGCTCCATAGTTTCCCAGCTAAGTACCCATCGCCGATGATCTGTTTAATCTGCGACTGCTTCCTCCTCCGGTGGTACCTCTCCCTCTCTCAATCCCCCCCCCCCATTAACCGAAATGGTTATCTATATCGCTGTCCGAATCAGGTATTATCGGCTAAGATGATTTCAAACCCAGAAATAGATCCAAAGACGAGTTCAAGTTCGACAGAACTAAGCTCCGGTCTTTAGGTTGAAGCTCAATGACACGCCTCTGGTCAAGATTATTGAAGAAAATTACTTTGCCCTTCTTCTATTTTGAGTACAGTTCAATTCAATCTATGGAGTATCATTAAAAGAAAATTTAGCTTTGAAAGTAGGTTGTTGAGTTGAGACTGAGATGATTAAAGGAGAAGGTCAATTTGGAAAGACGGAGGATTGAATTAGTGGGTCTCATCAGTAATTAGTTTAATTACCAGCATGCCCCTTTTAATTAACTTGCTACCTAATGCAATTGAGGGTGTTTTGGTCACTAAGAAAATGGGTTACTTGTTAAGATACTCCTATGGTGGGTATCCTAACAAAACCCATATATATATATATATATATATATATATATGTCCGAATTTTTCCTATCCAACTCCTTATTGGTTTCATCAATGGTGGAAAACTTTCGGACTAGACAAATCAATCGTCCCTACAGATGTACAAATAGCCTTCAAACAATGGTCAACAAAAGTTTCTTATCCAGAACAAATTTCTCAGACTCCTCTTTGGGCCTTATTTTGTCACAATTTCCAAGTCCCGTGGATTTTTATGACAAAATTTGACTTAAGAGAGGAACAAATGTGTGAGTGTGTTGTGAAACCACAAAAGTGTGAGTGTGTACAAAAAACAATCTTATCAATTTTGGTTCGTAAATATAAAATAAAATGGTGGGACAAAACTGAAATTTCTCATTGCAATTCTGAGGCAGTGTCAAAATACTTTCTTTCAAAACCAGAATATTGCAAAACAATTCCTCTCAAACAATCTCAACAAAATGAAGAGTTTTTAGCCAAGAAACAACAGATTATGTCCCAGATGGCCAAATGTACAAATTCTACGGATCTTGAAAGACTAATGGTCCAACTTAGCGACGAAGGAAGTTCATCATCTATGAACGAAGGTGATACACAACCCAATGATGACTTCTACACACAACCATACGATCTAGAATTAGATCTGTAAAGCTGCACAAAAAGAAGACCTCTCCACCATCTCAGTCACCATGGCCCACAAGAAGGCATCTCCAACAAATAATTCAAAATTAGAAGTAAAATACAAAATACCCGAAGCACATGTTTGCAATAATAGTATCTGTTTTAAAACAAGTCTTATGCTTGTAAAAAATTTAAACACAAAAGTTATATTAGGTAACCCTTTTTTACAAATGCTATATCCCTTTTCCGTTTCACAAAGAGGGGTAGAATCAAGAATATTAGGACAAAAAATTATATTTGATTTTTTATATCCTGTATCCAATAGTGATGTTAATAATTTACAAAAAACAGGAATATCTAAATTAAATACTTTACAAAATCAAATGAAATTTCTTAAGGAAGAATTATTAAACATCAAAATTGAAGAAAAATTACAACTTCAACAAAACAAAGACATAATCTCTAAAAAAATTAGAAAAATTTGAAAGAGACTTATGTTCTGACTTACCCACGGCTTTTTGGGAAAGAAAAAAAATATAATAACACTACCATACGAAAAAGATTTTAATGAACAAACAATACCTACAAAAGCAAGACCTATACAAATGAATCAAGAATTATTAGAATATTGTAAAAAGGAAATTAAAGATTTACTCAATAAAAAATTAATTAGGAAAAGTAAATCACCTTGGTCATGCTCAGCATTCTATGTATCAAAAAATGCAGAAATTGAAAGAGGAGCCCCAAGATTAGTAATTAATTACAAACCGTTAAACACTGCACTAAAATGGATTAGATATCCAATACCGAATAAACAAGATTTATTAAAACGATTACACGATGCATCTATATTTTCAAAATTTGATATGAAATCAGGATTTTGGCAGATATCAAAAATGGTATGTACATATACATATGAAAATCAAAGATTTCGAATACAAAGGATTAGCCATGCTGGACTCAGGAGCAGATCTGAATTGTGTTGAACAAGGAATAATACCAACAAAATATTTTATAAAAACAAAACAAAGTCTTTCAGCAGCCAATTCTTCAAAATTCAAAAGAAAATTCCTCCTGCCGACCTGCACGACAAAAAGCCAGTAGTATATAAGATTAGATACCTCTCATTGTAAGGCAGGCAAAAATTAGTATCAGTTTTAAATTCTCTCTAAATATCTCTCTCTCTAAAAATCTCTTGTACTCATCAACCATCTTGTACTCTCAACAATTTGCAATAAACAAGTAAGTTTACTACTCCCGCCTCGAGTACTTACAATTGTTTGTTAATTGTTACAAATTATCTTTTCAAACAAAAACGTTACGAAAGGTGGAAACCACTAACCTTCCAGACCTACGGGTGACGGATAAACTGAGGTATAACGAAAGCCTACGTATACGTATTTCCAAAAGTCAAAGTTACTGTAGAAAAGTCAAATTTACTATTCACTATTCATGCGATATTTATTTTGATATTTTTATGTTATTTATTGTTATTATCTTAATATGCATGCTTTAAAATCGGACCTATGATCTTTGGTATCAGAGCCTACTTTGTACCATCGTCTTAGTTTTTTCTGTAATGTAGTTATTTTGTATAGGTAATCATGTTTTAAGAAATCAAAAAATGGTATGTGATCTTCTTGTAATTCACAAAATTCGTAATATTTTTCTTTTATTAATTTTTGTTCATTGGTGTCATACATTTGAAAAAATAGTTTTCTATTTTCTTCATTATGTTTACTTGTAAAATCTTTTCTTAAAATACCTTTATTTAGAATAAAATTGTTTTTTATCATATTTAAGGTAAATTCACTATCTTCGTAAGATTGAACATTAATTCCTTCGTACGGTTGGACATTAATTCCTTGTCTGTTTGCTCCAGTATTGTTCGTTTGTTGTGAAATTTCAATATTAGTTTCATCTTCAAAAACAGTTTCATTTTGTGAAGAACTATCCTCATATTTAGTGTTTTGTGGGAATTCATATCTTCCTGATGTAGATCTCCTAGATGGTGCGTGGACATTTAATTTTTTGTGTCGACTTAGTGACTGAGTTCTTTTGAATTTTAGATCTACCGATCCGTCTTCATATTGTGTAATTTGTTCTATATCAGTTGTTTGATTTTGTTCTTTTCTTGGGACAGTTTTAGCGGGATATGACCATTTATCGGGTAAAGTTATTTCATTCCATTTAATTGTTTTTGGTATATTTATATTAGCTTTTGTTTTATCAATTTCTCAAAAAATGGTTTCTCCTACTTTGTTTCTGTTAAAAGCATTAGGACATAGTCCCTAAATAATTTACTTATTTGTCCCGAGTCGGTGTGTCACCTAGGTTTAAGTCACGCATTAGGAAGTGTAAGTCGTGCATCCATTAGGTAAGGAAGTGTATCCGAAAAGCAAGACAAATAGTAAATCATGAGTTGGTTATGTAATTTTACGAATAGAAGGCCTCATAGAAATCAAGATCCTATGAACGATTATAACATACATATTGAAAATGATAACCATGATAACAATGAAAACGATCAAAATATTTTATCAAAAGAATTTTCTTGGAATACTCAGTCTTTGACTAATTGGAAACCACCTCTTATTTCAAACACAGAAATTTATAAAGACAAAGGAATTTTTAACATAAGATCAAGATTAGCCATTAAAACAAAAGAAACTATTATCCCTTTATTTTCCAATAATCAAACTATGAGTCTATTTTCAAAATCATCTATAAAAAAATATATATCCCAATGATACAAATTTTTACATATCGGACTGGTACAAATTGCTATTAAACCCTTAACAATGGAAGGATTAAACACAAGCATACAAATAGCCTTAAGAGATGCTAGACATCTAAACTATACAGATTCATTATTAGGAGCTATTGAAACTAGTTTAACAAATGGACCAATTCATTTTAATAGTTATCCAAATTTTACAATCTCTCTAACAGATCCTCACATAATGGATATCCTAACTTTAGATATTTTAACACATAATTATCATATGAAAAAGGGATCTCACGTATATGAAATATTTTATAGATTATATTTTAAAGTTATGAATACAGGACTATGTCCTAATGCTTTTAACAGAAACAAAGTAGGAGAAACCATTTTTTGGTATCTGACTCGAGTAAGAGCGTATATACTTTCTTCTGTGTCTGTAGAGGTATCTGTTTCCGAAAAAGATTTTTTTGCAAAGGGGTTTTTAAAATGTTTGTCTAATTCTTTATTAGCTTTAGATGTAGAAGCTTCATCATTGTAGGTTGAATGTATTTGTTTTTTAATTTCTTGTAGTGCTAATTTTGTTTCTATTTCTTTCTGTGTTTTTTGTAAATCCAAATTACTTTGTTTTAATAATTTTATTTCTTGTTTTATTTCTCTAATTTCATGTTGTAGGTCTACTGATGAAATTTGTTTCTTTTTGTTTTGGAACATTTGTATAACATCTTCGTATTGAGCGGGCTTTGATGTATCTGGTTTTTCTTCGTTAATTGTTTTGGCTAATTGTTTTAGAAATTTTTTTTTAATAGTTGGTTCATCTATTTCTTTGATTTTTTCTAATATCTCATCGTATTGTTCTATTGTATTTAATTTATTATTACACAGACATATTTCTCTTTTACAGGATTGGCATTCATCATCATCACTTGTATCAGTTTGATCAGAAGAGTTATATTCATCAATATCTGTTGATAATTCAAGATTATCTATGTTTTGTAATATTTCTTCTGTTTCTTTTATTTTTAAATTATGGCAGATTTGTTGTATTTGTCTTTTTGCTGGGCAATTTCTAGCAATATGACCAGGTTTTTTGCATAAAAAACATTTTATGGTTTTATTATATGGCTTAAAAGACTTAAAGGATTTTTTATACTTTTTATTATTGTTGTATTTTTTCTGAAAATGTGCTTTTTTATTATAATAAGCAGGGGGATTGTTTTGGTAGTTTTTATTTGTTTTTCTATATTTTCTTCTATATGTACTATTTTTGTAATACGGGCTTCTATTTTGAGTGTAATTTTTCTTTTTGTATGGAGATTTTAGTTTATCAAAACCAAATTGTTCACACCAATGTCCTAATTCTTTTCTTGTTTGAGTAGTTTCTTTTTTTAATTTGTTTTGTAGTTTTTGGTCTTGACATTGTCTTAATCCTGTAATATTTACACAAGTAATTAAGTCCCCATAGGTAAGATTATCATAAGATATTTGTCCATATTTTTGTTCTATCGTATCCTTTACTTTTTCTGAAAATAGGCCTGGTAGTCCAGTAATAAATTTTTCTTTCCAATGATAATTATTTGGGTCAGCAAGGTTAAAAACTCTTTTAAGAAAATTTTCTTTATACCATTTAAATTGTTCTAATTTTCTGCATTTTAGGTTTTGTAATATTTCAGAATTTCTTTCAGTATATAAATCTATGTCTCCTATAAAGTGAGTTGTAATGTTAAATATTAAATATATTAATTGTGCAGGAGTTTGATTTCCATTTTCATCTAATACTGGGTGTCCATCTTGGTCTGCTTTTATAGCTTCTAAAATTTGTGTTTTTACTTGATGTGCTAATAATTTATCCCACCAAGTTCTTAATTGACCAGTGAATCCTAATATAATGTTTTCAACTGCTTGTCGTTCTGTAATATTTGTAGATTTGTAGATATTTCCTACAATTATCATTTCTTTTGTAATATTTATAATTTCCATTTCACTTAATCCCTCAATGTTCCATTCATAAATGTTTTTTGCATTGTATGATTTTGTTGGGTTTTTTAATATTTCTAAGTCTTCAGGGTCTTTATAATTGTAAAAATCTCGTCTCATTGTTTGAATTGGAATTGTATTTAAGAATTCTTCTTCTTCTGATTCTGTAGTAGAACTATATTCATTATTAGAAGAGGTATCTGACGCTGAGGTTTTGTCATTATAGTCTGTTAGCATTCGGATATTTGTACTTGTACTTGTTTCTTCTTTTACTTTTAAATGTGTTTTAATTTTATTCATTAAATCATTTAGAGGATCATGGAGTGTTGGTTTGACTTCAGGTATTACTAAAGTATTCTTAGGAGGGGGAATTTGTTTAGTAAACATTGTATTTTTATTTCTTCTAGTTGATGGATTAATTTTATATAATTCTGAATATTCTGTAAATCTTTGGGATTTATAATGTTCATCATTTTTAGTTGGTATTGGTGTGGGTCCCATTTCTCGTCTAGTTGTGCTATCTCTTCGCCTATTGTGGTTAATTTTTTAGTAGAATTATCAATTTTTTCTTCAACTCTATCTAATTGTTGTCCTACGGTATATAGGTATAAATTTGTCCAATTATTTTGTAAATGTAAAGATGTTTGTTTTTTATCTTCGGTGTTTAATTGATTAGTTTTATCAATGGGGTAGGCACCGTATTTCAGAAATAGGATATGGTGGGATATTAACTCAAAACATAGATGGGAAAAACCAAATAATAAGATATTATTCGGGGATATGGAACACAACACAATCAAATTATTCTACAATAAAAAATGAAATTCTTTCTATAGTTCTATGTATAACAAAATTTCAAGATGATCTACTTAATAAAAAATTTACAGTCAAAGTAGATTGCAAAGCTGCAAAAGACGTTTTACAAAAAGATGTAAAGAATTTAGCGGCAAAACAGATTTTTGCCAGATGGCAAGCCCTTTTATCAATATTTGATTTTGACATTGGCCACTTAGAATTTTTACGCCAAAATCACCCTAAAACAAATATAAATATAGAAAATGAAACATTGAAACTCTTTACGAATATGCTAACACATGAGTTAGAAAAAGGCTTAGACATAACAAAAAGTAATAACCATCCTATCATTTTACACTTAGAAAAAATAGGACTAATAGGAGAAGACATTACGAACTCGAAAGTTACATATATATGCAAGTTTAAAATAAAAAACCCTGATATAACTATAAGAACAGCAAACATTGAATATAGTCCTCTAGATAAAGAGGAATTTAAAAACCAAATACCTGAAATGATAAAACAAAAATTAATTAGAAAATCAGAAAGTCCACATAGATCAGCAGCATTTATAGTTAGAAATCATAGCGAAATAAAAAGGGGAAAAGCTAGGATAGTCTATAACTATAAAAGGCTAAATGACAATACAGAAGATGACGGATACAATATACCTAATAAAGATTCATTAATAAATTTAATACAAAAGAAAAAGGTATTTTCAAAATTTGATTTAAAATCAGGATACAATCAACTAAAATTATCAGAGGAATTTAAACCATTGACAGCCTTCACATGTTCCGAAGGACAATTCGAATGGAACGTGTTAAGTTTTGGTTTAAAAAATGCCCCTTCGATTTTTCAAAGATTTATGGATAACATATTCTTAAAATATGAATTTTGCATGGTATATATAGATGACATTTTAGTAGCTAGTGAAACAATTAAAGAACACGAAAATCATTTAAAACAAGTATTCAGCGAAATTAAAAATCATGGGATAGTAGTATCAAAAAAGAAAATGGAGCTCTTTAAAAGAAAGATATCCTTTTTAGGATTAGAAATAGGGAATGGAAAAATAGAATTACAACCCCATATTGCTACAAAAATTATAGAATTTCCAGAAAAATTAGAAAATTTAAAACAAATACAAGCCTTCTTAGGTTTAGTAAATTATGCTAGAAAATTTATTCCTAATTTATCAAAATTAGTAGGACCGTTATATAGTAAAACCACAAAAAACGGACAAAGACATTTTAACAAGGAAGATATAAATTTAGTAAAAGAAATTAAAGAGGCAGTTAAAAAGATTAAACCGTTAGAATTACCCCTAGTCACTGATTACATAATAATAGAAACAGATGGATGTAAAGAATGATGGGGAGCTGTTCTTCTTTGTAAACCAAATAAATATTCACCTAAAAATAACGAAAAAGTTTGCGCATACTCTAGCGGAAACTTTAATAAAACAGGATTAAATTGGACTAGCTTAGATTATGAAATACAAGCCTTGATAAATGCCTTAGAAAAATTTAAAATTTTCTTAAATAAAGAATTTACAGTTAGAACAGATTGTGAGGCAATAGTTAAATTTATAAAAAATGATCAAAGTAAAAAAGTCAACAGGACTAGATGGATTAATTTACAAAACATAATACAAGGAAGCGGATATAGTATTAATTTTGAACACATTAAAGGAAAAAATAATACTATTGCTGACCTTTCATCTAGAAATTTGAACAGATTGTTTCATGGAGAAAGACAAAGGATTTAGAAGAGGGGTGCATCCCAAACAGACAAAGAATACATCCATGGATACATCTGACAGTGATAGCAGTAGTGACAACATGGTACAGTTACAATTAACATCTCCCAACAGTCAGTCACAAGCATTCTCACAGGCTGGGCCAAGCCGTATACAAAAATTGTCCGATAAACATTTTGTGACAAATAGGGCTCAACCAAAAGCCCAACAACAAACAATTACATTCGGCCCAAACATTTTACCTGTTTGCACCGAGGATAAACAGAAATCCAGGCCCGTTTTTGGGACTGGATTAACAGAAAAACAACAATGCATTCTTGATAACCTCTGGCATATACATACATTTCCCAATGAATCAACAAAAAAGGTTCAAATTTTAAATTCTCTTGGATTTTATTTTCTCGAAATGACTCGAAAAGTGTCCGAGAATACAGTTACACCAAAACGTTTTTCACATTACATTATCTTTAGAGGCACAAAAATTGGAGTCTTTAACAAATGGGAAACAGTGGCAAAACACATATAGTGTATAGATCCCCTCTATAAAGGGTATTACAGTTTTTCCGAAGCAATAAGCATGGCAAGAGGATATTTCGGGCTTGATAACTTCTTTATTGAACCCGAAGAAGTTAAAACATTTTCCCAAATAACAAAAGAAAGCCCCGAACAGATCATCAAAAGACAAGAGGGAATCATTTCGAATTTACAACATAAGCTTTCTCAAAAGGGAAAGAAAATTCAAACAACACATGAAACACTATTACAATCAGAAAATCGAAAGTTGAGACAAGAGATTGAAACTCTTAAAAACAAATTACAAAATACAAGAGAGCCAATTTACAGAAACTTTGACAAATTTAAGGCTCGAGTACTTGACATTCCATGGAGGCATACTCTGAAACCTGTTTTGGAGAAAATAGAAGGCCTCGACGACATTATCTCAGAAAAGATCTGTACTGGGTTTCCCTTAATCCTGTACAAGCTACAACAGAAAATAGTTCAAATTGTATTCAAAGAACTAAATTACAGAGGTATAACAGTAGTCGAAAGGATAGACAATAAAGGACATGATACAGGCATTTTGTTATTACAGATCGATTTATTCAAAACTGACATGCCAAAGGAGCTTATCACACAGTTTTACCATTATGGAATGATAGATTACATTGAATTCCGATTAAACCCCTCTACAGAAGAAATATTAAACACATTTGGGGAAAAATTTACAATGGTAGCTGGGAACATAGCCACACATTCTTACACACAAAAGGTTGGGTGCAAAATATTCGTATCCTTTCCAGAGTCAGACAGTCATACATACAGGCCCGCAAGAAAGAGGGTTTTCGTCAGCAGTAACATCTCAGATCACAAATTACTATCAACAGCGGTCAAAATAGAAGAGCATATTGATTTCACAAGCCTTGCTTGGTTACATGAGCAAGATGTAGACAAAATCACAGACTTTCACACCGGGTTCATAAAACGACATCAACAAACACCAGATCTTCCAAAAAACTTCCCATGGCAGCTCTATAAGCTAATGGCGAAATGACACTACATACAAATTTGGGCGACAGACAACTGGAACATGCTTCTACCATTTTTTGGAGAAGGCGAGACACTAGACGAACAACACATCATTAATGAAGAAAGGCCATGGTCTTATCCAGGACCAGGCGATCCATACGATGACAACATGCAAGACGCACAATCAGATGGGGATACAATCCTAACAATTGACAGCACACACAGGGATTACTGAAAACGTAAGCAATGACAGCATCAACCACGAAAACGCAAGCAATGACATGGGGCGGCCGACAGTATTTTTATGCTTTTTGAAAACTTCACAGATTAGGTTTACTTTTTGAAAAATTTAGCTTTAGGTCATTTTCAGCTTTTTGTAAAGTTTCTTTTTGCGAAATTATTTTCGCCTTTTTACTGTGTAAATGTTGAAAAAATTGTAAAGTTAGATTCTTAGGTAATCCGGTATACTTAACCGGCTAGATAGGTTACGATTTCTGAGGTTATAAAAACCTCATTCTCCTTCATTTGTAAACACGACCAAAAAACCACGAGAGCAAGTTAATATAAAGCGATCTTTCTTAATGGCAGCTTAAAACCCCCTTCCGATTCCCCTAGTTATATTACTTAAATTCCTTCGAATCCTTCAGTACTTAATATTATAGCCCTATATATATATATAAAAAAAAAAAAAAAAAAAAAAAAAAAAAAGAGTGTACCAGCCACTGTTCATAAGACGCCCAGATCTCCCTGCATAAATACCGCCTCCGCTTATATCTAGTAAGTTTTTCTATGTCTTTTATATTATCGAATTTTAAATTTATGTTTTTTAAATTATTATGGTTAACAGAGACCGCTAAAATCTGCCCTATACCCCCCTAAATGGTATGTTTATCATTTATTTGCTTTTGTAATTTTGGTATATAGGCTGGAAACATCTTACGTGCCTAAAATTCTTAACCTTGGAATTCAAACTCCAGTTAAGGTGACAATCCGAATGGATTGTTGGTCTAAGGTGAAACAAAGCCACGTCCCAAATTACATTTAATTTTTTGCTTAAAATTAGAAGGGCTATAAGAATATTTTTCGAAGGATTTTAGGATTAAGTAATTAACGAAGGGATAGGAGTTTCTTTTTACTATAATTGCAGCGACCCCAAAACCCGTTTCTATTTATTTTATAATTTTGGGGATTTTTATTTGACTTATATGTGCATTTTATGTGTTGCATCATATTTTATGATTTGCATATCATACTTGATTATATGTGTTATTTACTTAGTTAGTAAAAAATAATGATTAAAGGAGTTAAATGATTAAGTTGAAACTTTAGGGTCCTAGTTGAAATTGTAAGTTAAGGGGCTTAAGTGTTAACTTTGAAAGTTGGGTGACCATTTTGTGAAATGGGTAAGATATTTATAAAAACTTATCCCTTTTTCCTTCCTTCTCTGTGTTTACAAATTTCATCAGCAACATTTCTTCCTCGTATCAGTTAGGGTTAGGAGAAAAAGGTAAGTTCAACCCATTTCGATTTAATTCTTTTTATTTACTTACCCGTTTTAAAAACTAATTATATAAAAATGATCAGGGTGTCGAGAAGGTCATTTCTAGCCGAACAAAACTTATTTCAGCGATACTTTTTCCGGAACTAGGTAAGTTACTAATTCCCCTTTAAATGTTAAAATAGTCATATATGCTATATATGATACTCCTACTTGTTAATTTTGTGTTTTGGGTAATATTTGCTATACTTGTAATTTTGGGACGAAAGGAGTATATGGTATTGGTTGTAGCTGAGTATGGGAAATGGTTTAGAAGCATGTTGTAATCTAATGGAAGTTGTTAATGAGAGTTGCTAATGTTGTGTATTAAGTTGTGCAGTATATGTTATGTTTGTGGGACGGAAGGAGTAAAAATTGAACTAAGGAAGAATCTGGGATTTGGCCCAAAATTGGAGGAGGCGCGCGCACCCTATATAAGGAGGCGCACGCATCCATTGTTACCAACCTAGGAAAAAATTGACTGGAGAAGGGAGGCGAGCGCATCCTTTTGGGTGAGGCGCGCGCACCCTTAAGTGAACCAAAAATAGTGAGGTTCTGGTCCTTGGAAGCGCGCGCATCCTATGGGGTGAGGCGTGCGCATCCACCCTGTTTCCAAGGTTTGATAGTTTGTGTTATTTGGGGTATAAGAGGACAAGTGTGTATGTGATCCTTGGGGTTGTTTATGACTTAAACATGAATGTGTATGACTTTTATGTCGTTAATGAAAAAGCTTGGGTTGTGACTAAATGTCCTCATTATGAACTCTTTATGAGAAATCTTTCGTGTGCATCTTGTGATGTTTTGGCTTAATTCCTTCTTGGATTAAATGCCCCGGGTTTTGTTTAGCAAGTATTCATTACTGTGCTTCTTGTTAAAAGTCCAGCTGGTCTTGTTGTGGAGTCAGCCAATGGAAGAATTATAGTGGTACAGGTAAGTCCACTATAAGGTTTTCCATTGGATCTTGTGAGTCAGGCGGTGGAAGAATTATAGTGGCACACCAGCCAAGTTCACTATAAGGTGTCCACTGTGCCTTCTAGTTTCCCCAGTCCAGATTGGCCTTGGATGGGATGAATTGCTCCCTTTGGTGAGTATTTGGGTTATGACTTTGTGTCATATTTTCCTCTCTGGTTACTTGGTTCTTTTGGTTATGGTTTGGTTTTCGGGATCCCAACGGCTTCAGCTATTTATGCTGCTCAGATGGTTTTCTCTGATGGGTTTCTCAGTTGGTATTCTCATCAGTTATGGTTATTGGTTAAACCTTGGCTTTGGTATCCACCGGAGTGTGGGCTATGTGACTAATGTGATATATGAATTGATGTTATATGCTATATGCTTACTTGTTGATATTGTTTCTTTATGATCATCATATCAGCATGTAACGTAGTTGCATTTTAGTAGCTTACTGAGATTTATTCCCACCCTTATTTGTTTACTGTTTTAGATAAAGGCGGGTCCAGGGGATAGGACACTCGGCACGGGAGGACGTTGGTTTGGTAAGAGTTGGGACTTGTTTTGTTGAAGGTTACATTATGTAAATGTAAACCCTTTGGGTAGAGTACCTATACTTCTTATGGTTCCATCTATTTTGGTAAAGGTTGATGTATGTACATTTGTTTAAAAGTTTGTAAGCCTTCGGGCTAAGTACTTTCGTCGTGAAAGTGTTTGTAAAAGTTTGTTTCAAGTTAAGTGAAGTCTTTGAACTTCAAGTGTGTTTTTGCGCCACTTTCTAAAGGGACATTTCGAAAAATTTTCAAAAAGGTTTCATAACGCCTTCCGTTCGTGTCCCGAGCGTGGGGCCAAGTAGGACCACGGGTACGGGGCGCGACAGTTGGTATCAGAGCTGGTTGTACATGGTCTAGAATGACTGAATGACCTAGGAGGGTAGTAGAGTATAGAGTGAGTAACGTTGAGTGTTTGATGCAGGTATTCATTAAAAATGGGTGAAACTGACGGAGATCAGGCCGGCTCTTCGGGGCAAGGGGATGCCAGAGAAGAGGCTCGAATTATGTTTCAGGGAATGTTTGAAGCAGCGATGAAAACTTTAAGTGATCAGAGGCAAGAAAGGGAACAAGTACCACCAAGATATGGCCTAGAACAGTTTCTGAAAATGAAGCCTATGGAGTATGATGAAGAGCCCGATGTATCTAAAACTGAAAGGTGGATTGAATTGATGGAAAAGATCTTTGATGCTTTGAGATGTTCGGAGGAAGATCAAGTCAGGTTTGCTACCTATAAACTGAATGGAGCGGCTGAGCATTGGTGGAAAGCTTTGAAAACAAAATGGTATGAGACTCATGTGCCTTATACTTGGGAGAATTTTCTGGGAAAGTTCAAAGAACACTTCATTCCTCGAGTAGACCAAGACAGGAAGGAGATGGAATTTCTTAACTTGGAGCAAGGTTCTATGTCAATTGCTCAATATTCAGCTAAATTCTCAGAGTTGTCCAGGTATTGTACTCACCTAGTGGCAACTGAGGAGAGGAAGGCTACGAGGTTTGTGAAAGGTTTGAAAACCGTGATTAGAACTCAGCTAGTATTCCATAAGTTGCAATATTTTCAGGATGCAGTGGATCGAGCTTACCAGGTGGAGCATGACATTGAGGAACATAAAAGGAAAATGGAATTGTTAGGTGCTGGGAAGCAAGTTAGGCAACCACAACGTGGTGATAATCGAGGAAATCAAGGTGGATCTTCACAATTCAAAGGGTCTTCTCAAAGACAGTCAGGTAATAGAAATCAAAGTAACACTTCAGGGAGTCAAAGCAGAGGAGTTTGTAATTATTGTCAGAAAGAAGGGCATTCAGAAGAGAGATGTTGGAAGAAGCAGGGCAAGTGTTTGAACTGTGGTCAGTTAGGACATTTTCATAGGGATTTCCCTAAGTATAGGATGCAAGCATCGGGAAGTGTGGTTGGGTCCTCTCAGGGCCAGAAGAGGGATTCCTCGGGTAAGCCTAAGGTTCAGGGTCGTGTTTTTGCTATTTGTCAGCAGCAGGCTTTGGATTCCTCTAATGTGATAGGAGGTATTATTTATGTGTCTAGTTTGAGGGCACGTACACTTATAGACCCTGGCTCATCGCATTCTTATGTGTCTTTGCATTTTGCTTCTCGATTGCATAAGTCTTCTGAATCTCTGCCTTATGTGTTAGAGGTGTCAACTCCTATAGGGGAGTGTTTGGTGACCAATGAGGTGTTGCATTCTTGTGATGTGCATATACGTGAGCATGTTTTACCTGCTGATTTAGTTATCTTACCCTTACAAGATTTTGATGTTATCTTGGGTATGGATTGGTTGGGTAAATATCATGCGTCTGTTGATTGTGCTAATAAAGTGGTCACATTTTCTATCCCAAATGTTCCTAATTTTTCTTTTGAAACTGTTCCCTGGGGTAGAGAGATTCGAATTATTTCTTATATGAAGGCTAGAAAGTTGTTGAACCGGGGTTGTGCGGGGTATTTGGCTAGTGTTTTGGATACTACTAAAAGGGTTCCTGATATTGAGGATGTGCCTATTGTTAAAGAATTTTCAGATGTATTTTCTTCTGAGTATGCTATGCCTCCTGACCGGGAAATAGAGTTCTGTATTGACTTACTTCCAGGTACGGCTCCTATATCTGAGACACCTTACAGAATGGCCCCCGCTGAATTGAAAGAGTTGAAGGTTCAGTTGCAAGATTTACTTGATCGAGGATTCATTCGTCCTAGTGTATCCCCGTGGGGAGCTCCAGTATTGTTTGTTAAAAAGAAAGATGGGTCCTTGTGGCTGTGTATTGACTACAGAAAGCTGAATCAGGTAACTATAAAGAATAAATATCCGCTTCCTCATATTGATGATTTATTTGATCAACTTCAGGGGTCAGTTGTCTTTTCAAAACTTGATTTGAGGATTGGGTACCATCAGTTGAAAATCCGTTCTGAAGACATTTCTAAAACTGCTTTTCGTAGTAGATATGGCCATTATGAGTTTCTTGTTATGCCTTTCGGGTTGACTAATGCTCCGGCTGTTTTTATGGATATGATGAACAGAGTCTTTAAACCTTATCTTGATACCTTCGTGGTTGTATTTATTGATGATATTCTGGTTTATTCCAAGTCCCGGAAAGAGCATGAACAGCATTTGCGAATGGTTTTATCTATTCTTCGTGAGAAGCAGTTGTTTGCTAAATTCAGTAAATGTGCTTTTTGGCTCAATGAAGTATCTTTTCTTGGGCATGTGATTTCTAATAAAGGTATATCAGTTGATCCATCTAAAGTTGAGGCTATTGTGAATTGGAGGAGGCCAGAATCAGTTACAGAAATTCGAAGTTTCTTGGGGTTAGCTGGGTACTACAGAAGGTTTATTGAGGGGTTTTCTAAGATTGCAACTCCCCTGACTCAGTTGACTCGAAAGAATATTCCTTATGTGTGGGATGAAAAATGCCAAGCTAGTTTTGAAGAATTGAAGAAAAGATTGACTACAGCTCCTATTCTCGCCCTACCTAATGGTAATGATGATTTGGTAATCTATAGTGATGCTTCTAAAGAAGGCCTCGGGTGTGTATTAATGCAGAATGGAAGGGTGATTGCATATGCTTCGAGGAAGTTGACTCCGAGTGAGCAGAATTATCCTACCCATGACATGGAGCTTGCAGCTATTGTCTTTGCATTACACAAGTGGAAATATTATCTTTACGGAGCAAAGTTTGAGATTTTCACAGATCATCAGAGTTTGTAGTATCTTTTCTCCCAGAAAGAGTTGAATAATAGACAACGAAGATGGATGGAGCTGTTGAAGGATTATGATTGTACAATTTCTTATCATCCGGGCAAGGCAAATATGGTAGCTGATGCTATTAGCCGGAAGTCTTATGTAGCTTCATTGATGGTGCGGGAATGGAAGATGTTGGAGGATGCTCGAGATTGGAGTCCTTATGAATCAAAGCATGGAGCTATTTTTGCGAACATTCGAGTATTTCCAACTTTAGTTCAACAAATAAAGGAAGCTCAGAAGGATGACCCGGAATTGGTAAAGATTATGGATAAAATCAAAGATGGTAAATTTGAGGATTTCTCACTCAGTTCTGAAGGGGTATTGACTTTCAGGGGTCGTTTGTGTGTACCTAATGTTGATGGGATTAACGCCAAGTTCTTGATGAAGGCCATAAATCAAGGTATACTATTCATCCCGGGAGTACTAAAATGTATCAGAATTTGAAGCAACACTTTTGGTGGAATAATATGAAGAGAGAGATAGCGGATTATGTATCCAAGTGCTTAACATGTCAACAAGTTAAAGCTGAACATCAAAGTCCTGCAGGATTGCTTCAACCATTAGAGATTCCGGAATGGAAGTGGGAACATGTTACCATGGATTTTGTGATAGGATTACCTCGTACTCGAAGAAGGTTTGATGCGGTTTGGGTGATTGTTGATAGATTGACAAAGTCTTCTCATTTTCTACCTATTGAGATTGGTTATTCTATGGAAAAGCTTGCAATTTTGTACATTAGTGAGATCGTGAGGTTACATGGAGTTCCAGTGAGCATTGTATCTGATCGTGACCCTAGATTCACATCTCGGTTTTGGCAAGCGTTTCAGAAGGCTTTGGGTTCAGAGTTGAGATTTAGTACAGCTTTTCATCCTCAAACAGATGGTCAGTCCGAGAGAACTATCCAGATTCTTGAGGATATGTTGAGGCTTGCTCAGTGGATTTTTCAGATTCGTGGGATATTCATTTGCCTCTCGTAGAGTTTGCTTATAATAACAGTTTTCAGTCCAGTATTGGGATGGCTCCTTATGAAGCCTTGTATGGAAGGAAATGTCGATCTCCTATCTGTTAGGATGAAGTGGGAGAAGCCAAGATTTGGGGTGTTCAGATGGTTAATGATTCAGTTGAGAAGGTTAAACTTATTCGAGATCGTTTGGGTACTGCCCAGAGTAGACAGAAAAGCTACGCTGATCATCGGAGGCGAGACCTTGAGTTCGAAAAGGGTGACTTTGTGTTTTTGAAGGTTTCCCCTAAGGTTGGTATTCGAAGATATGGGAAGAAAGGCAAGCTTGCTCCGAGGTTTATTGGTCCATTTGAGATTCTTGGAAGAGTGGGGGATCGGCTTATCGTCTTGCATTACCTCCTTCTTTTGATAAGATCCATAATGTGTTTCATATTTCTATGCTTCGGAAGTATGTGTATGATTCTTCTCATGTTTTATCTGAGGTTCCCGAGGATATTGAGCCGAGTATGTCTTATGAGGAACATCCGGTCCAAGTCATTGATTCGAAGGTGCAAGAATTGAGAAACAAAAGTATTCCTCTTGTTCGAGTTGTGTGGAGGAATCATAATGTGGAGGAAGCGACTTGGGAACTTCGGGAGGAGATCGAGAGGAAGTGCCCTTGGTTGTTTGAGGGCCTCGGTAAGTAACCCTAAAATTCGGGACGAATTTTATTTAAGGGGAGTGATTGTAGCGACCCAAAACCCGTTTCTATTTATTTTATAATTTTGGGATTTTTATTTGACTTATATGTGCATTTTATGTGTTGCATCATATTTTATGATTTGCATATCATACTTGATTATCTGTGTTATTTACTTAGTTAGTAAAAAATAATGATTAAATGAGTTAAATGATTAAGTTGAAACTTTAGGGTCCTAGTTGAAATTGTAAGTTAAGGGGCTTAAGTGTTAACTTTGAAAGTTGGGTGACCATTTTGTGAAATGGGTAAGATATTTATAAAAACTTATCCCTTTTTCCTTCCTTCTCTGTGTTTACAAATTTCATCAGCAACATTTCTTCCTCGTATCAGTTAGGGTTAGGAGAAAAAGGTAAGTTCAACCCATTTCGATTTAATTCTTTTTATTTACTTACCCGTTTTAAAAACTAATTATATAAAAATGATCAGGGTGTCGAGTAGGTCATTTCTAGCCGAACAAAACTTATTTCAGCGATACTTTTTCCGGAACTAGGTAAGTTACTAATTCCCCTTTAAATGTTAAAATAGTCATATATGCTATATATGATACTCCTACTTGTTAATTTTGTGTTTTGGGTAATATTTGCTATACTTGTAATTTTGGGACGAAAGGAGTATATGGTATTGGTTGTAGCTGAGTATGGGAAATGGTTTAGAAGCATGTTGTAATCTAATGGAAGTTGTTAATGAGAGTTGCTAATGTTGTGTATTAAGTTGTGCAGTATATGTTATGTTTGTGGGACGGAAGGAGTAAAAATTGAACTAAGGAAGAATCTGGGATTTGGCCCAAAATTGGAGGAGGCGCGCGCACCCTATATAAGGAGGCGCACGCATCCATTGTTACCAACCTAGGAAAAAATTGACTGGAGAAGGGAGGCGAGCGCATCCTTTTGGGTGAGGCGCGCGCACCCTTAAGTGAACCAAAAATAGTGAGGTTCTGGTCCTTGGAAGCGCGCGCATCCTATGGGGTGAGGCGTGCGCATCCACCCTGTTTCCAAGGTTTGATAGTTTGTGTTATTTGGGGTATAAGAGGACAAGTGTGTATGTGATCCTTGGGGTTGTTTATGACTTAAACATGAATGTGTATGACTTTTATGTCGTTAATGAAAAAGCTTGGGTGTGACTAAATGTCCTCATTATGAACTCTTTATGAGAAATCTTTCGTGTGCATCTTGTGATGTTTTGGCTTAATTCCTTCTTGGATTAAATGCCCCGGGTTTTGTTTAGCAAGTATTCATTACTGTGCTTCTTGTTAAAAGTCCAGCTGGTTCTTGTTGTGGAGTCAGCCAATGGAAGAATTATAGTGGTACAGGTAAGTCCACTATAAGGTTTTCCATTGGAGCTTGTGAGTCAGGCGGTGGAAGAATTATAGTGGCACACCAGCCAAGTTCACTATAAGGTGTCCACTGTGCCTTCTAGTTTCCCCAGTCAGATTGGCCTTGGATGGGATGAATTGCTCCCTTTGGTGAGTATTTGGGTTATGACTTTGTGTCATATTTCCCTCTCTGGTTACTTGGTTCTTTTGGTTATGGTTTGGTTTTCGGGATCCCAACGGCTTCAGCTATTTATGCTGCTCAGATGGTTTTCTCTGATGGGTTTCTCAGTTGGTATTCTCATCAGTTATGGTTATTGGTTAAACCTTGGCTTTGGTATCCACCGGAGTGTGGGCTATGTGACTAATGTGATATATGAATTGATGTTATATGCTATATGCTTACTTGTTGATATTGTTTCTTTATGATCATCATATCAGCATGTAACGTAGTTGCATTTTAGTAGCTTACTGAGATTTATTCTCACCCTTATTTGTTTACTGTTTTAGATAAAGGCGGGTCCAGGGGATAGGACACTCGGCACGGGAGGACGTTGGTTTGGTAAGAGTTGGGACTTGTTTTGTTGAAGGTTACATTATGTAAATGTAAACCCTTTGGGTAGAGTACCCATACTTCTTATGGTTCCATCTATTTTGGTAAAGGTTGATGTATGTACATTTGTTTAAAAGTTTGTAAGCCTTCGGGCTAAGTACTTTCGTCGTGAAAGTGTTTGTAAAAGTTTGTTTCAAGTTAAGTGAAGTCTTTGAACTTCAAGTGTGTTTTTGCGCCACTTTCTAAAGGGACATTTCGAAAATTTTTCAAAAAGGTTTCATAACGTCTTCCGTTCGTGTCCCGAGCGTGGGGCCAAGTAGGACCACGGGTACGGGGCGCGACACTGCTCCTGTGAGAACCAAATTATATGAGAACCATGAGAACCACTTATAGCCTTTGGATTAGAAATAGATGAACGGTCCAGATTAGAGGGGAAGAAAAAAAAAAGCGGTGGCAATTTTGAAAATAAAGGAGACGCAGGGGCATAATGGTCATATCGCTTTAAAAACACAAACGCATGCCCGAAGTCTGGAAATGCGAGATCTTTAGATACAAAAGGTATTTCCTAGTGTATCTAATAAATAAAACATACAATACACTAGTTACTTGCTTTAGTGTATCCAACAAAATGTTCCAGTTATAGGATACACAAAACCATTGGTCTTAGTGTATCTAATAACTGGTCTTAGTGTATCTAATGAATGGTCTTAGTGTATCTAATAAATTGTCTTCGTGTATCTAATGAAACATGGTACTATGTTCCAGTTATAGGATACACAAACCATTGGTCTTAGTGTATCTAATAACTGGTCTTAGTGTATCTAATAATGGTCATACTGTATCTAATAAATTGTCTTAGTGTATCTAATAAATTGGCTTGGTGTATCTAATGAAATATGATACTATGTTCCAGTTATTGGATACACAAACTATTGGTCTTGGTGTATCTAATAACTGCTCTTAGTGTATCTAATAATGGTCTCAGTGTATCTAACGATTTATTACAAAAATGCCACCGCTTCTCTTTGAGTTATTGGATACACAAACTATGTCTTAGTGTATCTAACGAATTATTACAAAAATTCCACCGCTTCCCTTTCAGTTATTGGATACATTCAGGCAAAACCAAGTGTATCTAACGACTTATTACAAAAATGCCACCGCTTCCCTTTCAGTTATATGATAAAATCCCTGTTATGCCCTTGAAGTTCTGACTTATTTCAAAAATGCCACCGCGTCTTGTCCCCTCCCAAGACGATCTGAGCCGTCCCTTTTTTTTCTAATCCAATGGCTGCTGTTGGTTCTCATGGTTCTCATGATATTTAGGTTCTCATTTGAGCACCTACCTATATATATATATATATATATATATATATATATATATATATATAATTTGTCTTAATTTGGAAGAAGTCTGCTATATAATTTAATGATCTTAAAAATCTTTGTAATTGATTTTTGTCTTTTATCTCATCAGGAAATTTGTCAGCAAAATCGATTGACTTTGGATTGGTATTATTGTGTTATTGGTTATTTCGTGTCCTAAAATCTAATTTTTGTTTTTGGATAAGACTAAACCATTTTTTATCATTACTTTGTAAAATATGTTTAAATGTTTGTCATGTTGTTCTAGATTTTTGCTAAAAACTAAAACATCATCAATATAAACAATAATGAAAGTGTATTGGTTAAAAATTTCGTTCATTATTTTTTGAAATTCACTTGGTGCATTTTTTAGTCCAAAGGGCATGACATTCCATTCGTATTGCTCAAATGGCACTGTAAAAGCTGCTTTGTATTTGTCTTTTTCTGCTATTTGTATTTGCCAGAAACCGGACTTCATATCGAATTTTGAAAATATTGAAGAATCATCATGAAGTCTTTTTAGTAAAAGTAAGTTATTTATTTTGTAAATATCTGTTCTTTGTAGATTGTTAATTTCACTGTCCATGATTGGTTGTAAAAAATCAAATATAATATTTTGTCCTAACATTCGTGTTTCTATACCTTTTTTAGAGACTGAAAAAGGATATAACATTTGTAAGAAAGGGTTTCCTAATATTACTTTTGTTTTAAATTTTTTTTACAAGCATTAACTTGTTTTAAACAAACATTGTTATTACATATATATGCTTCTGGTATTTTGTACTTAACTTGTAATTTTGTTGAATTGGCTGCTGAAAGATTTTGTTTTGTTTTTTCAAAATATTTTGTTGGTATTAAACCTTGTTCTACACAATTTAGATCAGCTCCTGAATCTAACATAGCTAATCATTTGTATTCAAAATCTTGTATTTTCATATGTATGTTGACATACCATTTTTGGTATCTTACTCTAGTTAGTGAGTATATATTTTTTTCTGTATTTGTAGAGGCACTTATTTCTGAAGTGGATTTTGTATTTTTATTTGTATGTCTATATTATTTTGTTTTAATGTTTTTATTTCTTGTTTAATTCCTTTGATTTCATTTTGTAAATCTATTGAGGAGATCTGTTTTCTTTTGTCTTGAAATACATCTTTGTAGTGGGTTGGTAGAGATGTGTCTGATTTTTCTTTGTCAATGGTTTTTTCTATTGTTTTAAGAATTTTCTCTTTATTGTTGGTTCATTTATCTCTTAATTTTTTCTAGTACTTGATCATATTGTTCTAATGTATTTATTTTGTTATTACAGGACTGGCATTCTTCATTACTTGTGTCGGATGGTTGATCTGAAGAGTTGTAATTTCATTTTTGTTGATAAATCTAAATTGTTTATTTCATTTGTTTTTTCTATTTTAAAATTGTTACTTATTTGTTGTATTTCTAAATCATCTGGTTCTTTGTAATTGTAACTATTTCGTTTCATGGTTTGGATTGGGATTGTATTTTGTTTAAATTCTTCTTCTGATGAATTATGTTCTTTTTCGGATGATGTTTCTGATTCGAAAGTTTTGTCATTGTAATTTGTTAACATCCTTATGTTATGATTTGAGGTTGATTCTTCTTTTAATGGTAAATATATTTTTGTTTGTTCTATTAAATCATTTAGGGGATCCTTTAATTTTGGTTTGATTTATATTTTGGTTTTAGGATTTTTAGGAGGTGTTGTTTGTTTGTTTATTTAATTTTTGATCTTTATTGGTTAATTGATTTGAATTTGTGGTAGGGTATACATTATGAGTGGGTTCCAAAGGTGATTTTTTGGTTTCGTATTCTTCTTTATCTGGTAAAAAAGCTTTGGTTTTCCTACTTTGTACCATTTACGTATTCTTTTCTCTATTGTTGTTATTTCGTATAAGTAGTCATCTTTTAGAAAGCCGAAAAATGGTATATGGGCTCCTTGTAATTCGCAAAAATTCATAATATGTTTCTTTATTAAGTTTTGTTCTTTTTTGTTATATGTTTGGAAAAATAATTCTCTGTTTTGTTATTGTCTTTGCTTTGAAAATCTTTTCTTAAAATATTTTTGTTTAATGTGAATTCATTTTTTTTGTATTTATTGAGAAATCACTTTCTTCAAAATGTTGTACATTAATTCCTTCTCTATTAATTCCTATATTGTTTGTTTGGTGAGGGGAATTTGTTTCAGTTTCATTTTCAAAAATTGTTTCATTTTTTAAGAAATTTCATCATAATTGTTTGATTGTTGATATTCATATCTACCTGATTAGACCTTCTTGATGGTATTGGTATTTTGAAATTAGCATTTGTATTTTTGTTGAAAGATTTTGATCTTTTGAATTTTAGATCTACAGATTCATCTTCATATTGTATAATTTGTTCTAAATCGTTTGTTTGTTTTTGTTCTTTAATTGGGACGGTCCTAGAAGGAAATGTCCATTTATCTGGTAAAAGTAATTTCGTTCCATTTAATTGTTTTAGGGATATTATAATTTGGCTTTTGTTTTGTCTACTTCCCAAAATATGGTTTCTCCTATTTTGTTTCTTTTGTTGAATGCATTTGGACAAAGTCCTATGTTCATTACTTTAAAATGTAATCTGTAAAATATTTCGTATACGTGAGATCCTTTTTTCATATGATAATTATGTGTTAAGATATCCAAGGTTAAGATATCCAGGATGTGAAGATCAGTTAAGGAAATTGTGAAATTTGGATAAGTATTAAAATGAATTGGTCCATTTGTTAAACTTGTTTCGATGGCTCCTAATAAAGAGTCTATGTAATTTAGATGTCTAGCATCTCTTAGAGCTATTTGTATGCTTGTGTTTAATCCTTCCATTGTTAATGGTTTGATTGCGACTAGAACTAGTCATATGTGTAAAAATTTGTATCCTTGAGAGATATATTTTTTGATTGATGATATTTGAGAATAAACTCATGGTTTCGAAACAAGTTTAACAAATGGACCAATTCATTTTAATACTTATCCAAATTTCACAATTTCCTTAACAGATCCTCACATCTTGGATATCTTAACACACAATTATCACATGAAAAAAGGATCACATGTATACGAAATATTTTACAGATTACATTTTAAAGTAATGAACACAGGACTTTGTCCAAATGCATTCAACAAAATAAACAAAATAGGAGAAACCATATTTTTGGAAGTAGACAAAACAAAAGCCAATATTAATATCCCTAAAACAATTAAATGGAACGAAATTACTTTACCAGATAAATGTGACATATCCTTCTAGGACCGTCCCAATTAAAGAACAAAACAAACAATGATTTAGAACAAATCATACAATATGAAGATGGATCTGTAGATCTAAAATTCAAAAGATCTAAGTCTTTTAACAAAAATACAAATGCTAATTTTAAAATACCATACCATCAAGAAGGTCTACATCAGGTATATACGAATATCAACAATCAAACAATTATGATGAAAATTCTTCAAAAAATGAAACAATTTTTGAAAATGAAACTGAAACAACTTCCCCACACCAAACAAACAATATAGGAATCAATAGAGAAGGAATCAATGTACAACTTTTTGAAGAAAGTGATTTCTCAATAAATACAATAAAAAATGAATTCACATTAAACAAAAATATTTTAAGAAAAGATTTTCAAAGCAAAGACAATGAACAAAACAGAGAATTATTTTTTCCAAACATATAACAAAAAAGAACAAAACCTAATAAAAGAAAAATATTATGAATTTTGCAAATTACAAGAACGGCATATACCATTTAATTTTTAAAATGATGAATATTTATATAAAATTACAACAATAGAAAAGAAAATACGAAAGTTGTAAAAAGTAGGACCAGATCTTTTATCAACCCACGAATCATACGAAAACGAAAAACCCCCCTTTAGAACCCACTTATTTTTGTAAAAACAAAATCCAATATGGGGCATACCCCATTGACAATTCTAATCAATTAAACAACGAAGATAAAAAATAAACAGATTTACATTTACAAAATAATTGGACAAATCTATCCCTATTACCATAGGACAACAATTAGACAGAGTTGAAGATAAAATTGACAACGTCACAAATGGAATCCTTAGTAAGACACGAAATGGACAATCTTGAAGTTGATGTTGAAATTGGACCGACGCCAGTTAATACAAAAAATAATAACCGTTTTAAATCTACAAGATTTACAGAATACTCAGAATTGTATAATATGGATCCCTCAAATAGAAAAAACAAAGACAAAACATTTAATAAACAAATACCACCTCCTAAAAATCCTATAACAATAACAGAAATCAAACCAAAATTAAAAGATCCTTTAAAAGATTTAATGAATGAAATAAAAACATATTTACCAGTAAAAGAAGAATCAACCTCTACTCAAACCATAAGAATGTTAACAGATTACAATGACAAAACTTCCGAATCGGAAACATCATCCGAAGACGAAAACAATTCATCAGAAGAAGAATTCAAACAAAATACAATTCCAATTCAAACCATGAAACGAAATTATTACAATTATAAGGAACCAGATGACTTAGAAATATTAAGGCAACCAACAAAATCCTATAATGCAAAGAATATTTACGAATGGAATATAGATGGATTAAGCGAAATGGAAATAATAAAATATCACAAAAGAAATGATAATTGTAGGAAACATTTACAAATCTACAAATATTACAAAAAACAAGCAGTAGAAAATATAATAATTGGATTCACAGGACAATTAAGAACCTGATGGGATAAACTACTAGGAAATAACATAAAAACAAAAATTCTCGATGCTGTAAAAATAAACCAAGAAGGGCAACCGATAGTAGATGAAAATGGAAGCCCAATTCCAGCACAATTAATATATTTTAATATTAATATACACTCATTTTATAGGAGATATTGACTATATATAGAAAGAAATTCTGAAATATTACAAAATTTAAAATGTAGAAAATTAGAACAATTTAAATGGTACAAAAAGAATTTTCTAGAAAGAGTTTTTAATTTAGCCGACCCAAACAATTACCATTGGAAAGAAAAATTTATCACTGGTTTACCAAAATTATTTTCACAAAAAGTAAAAGACACAATAGAACAAAAATATGGACAGTTATCTTATGATGACCTTACTTATGGAGATTTAATTACTTGTGTAAACCTTACGGGTCTCAGATTATGTCAAGACCAACAACTAAATTACAATTAAAGAAAGAAAATTCTCAAACAAGAAAAGAATTAGGACATTGGTGTGAACAATTCGGTTTCGACAAATTACAACCACCATACCAAAAGAAACGTTATGATCATTATCAAAGTCCATATTACAAAAATAGCACCTATCAAAGAAATCACAGAAAAATAAACAAATACTACCAAAATAAACCTCCCACATATTACAAAAAGACAAATTATAAGAAAAGATACATAACAATAATAACAGGTACAATAATAAAAAACCCTTTACATCTTTTAAACCATACAACAAAGAAATAAGATGCTACTTATGCAAAAAACCTGGACACATGATAAAGGAATGTCCAGCAAAAAGACAAATACAACAAATTTGTAACAATCTAAATATAAAAGAAATAGACAAAATATTACAAAAAATAGACAATCTTGAGCTATCAACAGATAATGATAATTACAGTTCCTCAAATCAACCATCTGACACAAGTGATGAACAATGTCAATCTTGTCACAATGAAGTATGCCTGTGTAATAACTAATTAAATACATTCGAACAATTATGATCAGATATTAGAAAAAATCATGGAAATAGATGATCCAACAATAAAAAGAAAGTTTTTAAAACAATTAGCAAAAACCATTAACGAAGAAAAACCAAACACATCTCAACCAGCCCAATATGAAGATGTTATAAAAATGTTTCACGACAAAAGAAAAAAAACAAAAAGAAACTCTCTTCAATAGACATACAAAATGAATCAAAGGAATTAAACAAGAAATAAAAATATTAAACAAAGTAACTTAGAATTCCAAAAATCACAAAAAGAGATAGAGACAAATTAGCATTACAAGAAATTGGAAAACAAATCCACCAAACCTATAAAGGAGAGACCTCTAATTCAAAAAAGACATAAAAGATTTTGATAAACATTTTAACAATCCCTTTGCCAAAATACAAAATCTTCCTCAGACACAGACACAAGCTCCTCTACAGATACAGAAGAAAGCATATTTTCACTACTAAAATTAGATACCAAAAATGGTATATCAACATACATATAAAAATAAAAATTTTTGAATACAAATGAATAGCCATGTTAGATTTTGGAGCTGATTTAAATTGCGTAGAACAAGGTTTAATACCAACAAAATATTTTATAAAAACAAAAAATAGTCTTTTTGCAGCTAATTCATCAAAACTACAAGTTAAATACAAAATACCAGAAGTACAAATACATAATAACAATTTTTGTTTTTAAAAAAAATCTAATGATCGTAAAAGATTTAAATACAAAAGTAATACTTGGGAATCATTTCTTACAAATGCTATATCCTTTTTCAGTTTTCTAAAAAAGGAATCGAAACACAAAAATTAGGACAAAAAATTATATTTTACTTCTTATATCCAGTAGCAAATAGTGATGTCAACAATTTACAAAAAAATCAATATTTCCAAAATAAATTAGGTATTTATAAAATTATCTCTATTTTTACAAAATAATATTTCTTGATTAATTTGTTCTTTTAGAATGATTACAGGTTCTTCAACCAAAGGCAAGGGTAAGAAAGATGATGCAAAAATACAAATTAGGCCATTAACAAAACTTCCACTCTTTGTTCCTGGCAAATCACCAAAACAGAAAATAGGTTTGGCTATCCTTTCTTCTGAAGCAAAACCTTTCTTTCCCCAATTACAAAAGAAACCTCATCTCCTTCTTCATCATCACAAATGTCCACCACATACAAAACAACTCTCAAAATAGAATATCTTCAGCACCATTTTCAATCCTTATCAAAATGAAATCTCAACCATTAAACGAATTGCGACTTGTATCTACAATGATTATTATTCAAATCCTCAAGATATACTCTTACCAGACTAATGTATTTTCTGTTAAGACTACAGGGTTTTTTCCAGGTTCATCATTCAAATCCTCATCCACAAAACA